>CAUYRT010087832.1:0-27907 GCA_963574885.1 Lepilemur ruficaudatus | reverse complement strand
ATGACTTTACCTGTAACCCCTGTCTCCCTGAAATGTATAAAACCAAACTGTAACCTAACCACCTTGAGTCCACTTGCTCAAGGTTTCTTGGGAGTGGCTCCAGGTCATGGTCCTCAAATTTGGCTCAGAATAAACTTCTTTTAAATAGTTCAGAGTTTGGATTTTTTTCCGTCCACACCCCAATGTAGAAGAAATTTCATAGTTTCAGGTCTTATATTTAAGTCTTTAATCCATTTTGATTTTTGTGTAGAGTGAGAGATAGGGGTCTAGTTTCATTCTGCATATAGTTATCTGGTTTCCCAGCATTATTATTGAAGAGATTGTCCTTTTCCCTTGGAGCTTTTGTCAAAGATGAGTTGGCTATAAATGTGTGGATTTATATCTGGGTTCTCTATTCTGTTCCATTGGTCTATGTGTCTGTTTTTATGCCAGTACCGTGCTTATTAGGTTACTATAGCTTTGTAGTAAATTTTGAAGTCAGGTAGTGTGATGCCTCCAGCTTTGTTCCTTTTGCTCAGGATTGCTTTGGCTATTTGGGGTATTATTTTTTGGCTCAATATAAATTCCAAAAGAAGACATAAAAATGGCCAACAAGTATATGAAAAAATGTTCAACATCACTAATCATCAGAGAGATGCAAATCAAAACTCTAATGAGATATCATCTCAACCCAGTTAGATGTCCCAGTTAAAATGTCTTTTATCAGAAAGACAGAAAATAATGGATGCTGGTGAGGATGTGGAGAAAGGGGAACCCTCATACACTGTTGGTGAGAATGTAAATTAGTGCAACCACCATGGAGAACAGTATGGAGATCCCTCAAAATACTAAAAAGGGCCACCGTATGATCCAGCAATTCCACTGCTGAGTATATATCCAAAAGAAAACAAATTAACATGTTGAAAAGACATCTGCACTCTCACGTTTATTGCAGCAGTATTCACACTAGCCAAAATTTGAAATCAACCTAAGTGCCCATCACCAGATGAATGAATAAAGAAAATTGTATATATACACAATGGAATATTATTTAGCCATAGAAATGAATGAAATACTGTCTTTTGCAGCAACATGAATGAAACTGGAGGGCATTATTTTAAGTGAAATAAGCCATGCAAAGAAAGACAAGTATCTCATGTTTTCACTCATATGTGGGAGGTATAAAAATTGATCTCAAGAAGATTGAGAGTAGATTGGTTGTTACCAGAGGCCAAGAAGTATAGGGGAGAGAAGGGATGAAGAGAAGTTGATTAATGGCTACAAACACACAGTCTAATAGAAAAAATAAGACTTAGTGTTAGATAGATCAATAGCATGACGATTTACAGTACTCCATTGTATATTTCAAAGTAGCTAGAAAAGAATATTTTAGGCAACTCTAGCATAAAGAAAAGACAAATGTTTAAGGTGATAGATAGCCCAAGTACCCTGATTTGATCTTTACAAATTATATGACTGTATTAAATGATCACATGTACCTTGAAACTATGCACTTCTATCATGCATACATTTACAAAGAAAGAAAAGAAAAAAAAGAATTATAGCCCTGACAAAGTCTAGATTTGTACACCTCAGCATCAGTCAGGCTGAAGACAAAAAATATCCCAGAGAGGTATCATGGGCCCTGCCTAGCCTCTGTACCAATTAACTATAGTCAGGAAGGCAGAGTCATGTAGAAACATGGAAGCTTCTATCAGAACTAGGGGATCAAGTGATGATGAAAGGCAATTGCTAGGAAAAGAAGGTTGTTGGAGAAGAGCAGTAGCCGATTGGGCAGAAGTTGCCATAGATATTCATGACAACTATATTCTGAAATTGACTTTAGTGTAATTCAACTACTATAATTTCACAGTGTGGCTAAACCAATAACACTTAACACCTGGGCTCTCAAACAGCACTTCCCAGTCCAAAAATTTTTTTGTAGAACTATGGAACTGTTATCAGATTAGAGAAAACCAAAGAGACTGTGGTGTTGGATAAAAATCATAAGCAAAGGCATTTAGTGAGAAAGTAAATAATAATAATTATAATAATATAATAATTATAATAATGATATATTAATAATTATTATTTCCCCCAGTTATAATTTTATGGTGATTTACACTTCCCAAAGTGCTTTCCTAAAACCTATGCATAGATCACTCTTACATCATGTGTCAAGTAGCCAACTGCATATATGGCGAGATATCAAGGGGTGTGGAAATGTAGCTCAAAAAGTAGCTCAAAATGTAGCTCAAAATTTAGCTCAAATCTTTTCAAAAAGATTTGCCAAAAGTATCTCCCTCAGCTATGTATTGATAATTGAGATTTTACCTTTAGAGATTTATTCCTTTGTCTTAAAAGCAATTTCTCCAAAATGAAGTATAATCATTTTTCGTAACCATTTCTACCTCATTGTGAATGAATTAGGCAGGTCCTTCCCTAAGAAGGTTTAGTGATATAAAAGGGGAAAATATGATGGTATCAGACAGGGAAGTAGAAAAAAGATAAAGTTCTCCAAAGAGGAAAGGTCCAGAAGGAAAATCCTGGGTTGGTAATTACAAAAGTCTCCTCACCAGTCAAAAATTATAGCAATCCTGGCCATTTAGCACCATCCATTCACAGACACAATTTTTAGCTGAAGAAAAAATAGACCAAAATGTTTATCCCTCCTGATTGGGACCATGTTCATAAGATAAACATCAAAGACCCAACTCTTTATATCATTTTTCTTCATTCATAAAGATGTGAAGTTTAGTGCTTTTATCGAGAGATCTTAAATATAGCCATCCCCCCTTTTGTAAAATAGTCCAGCTGATAATTTTCACTTAAGGCAATTTTATGCTTTTTCCATTTAATGGAAAATTTATTCCATATTAGATCTATAGTGAGGCTTTTGAAGGCTCTAGGGAATAATTATTGAGGTTTCCCAAGAAGCTATTTTCTCCCTTTCAACCTCAAATATTTAATTTTCCTCATTAATCTTGAAGATTTGCTCTCCTACTACAAGAATTTTCTGTGTAGAATCACTTCTTTCTCTTTTCAAACCTATCGTTGGCAGATACAAACTTACATATATATTTATTTATAGATATCTCTACATTTTTAAACATAAGATTCTGGGATCTTTAAAAATGATAGGGTGTATCTTTTTACCCAACACATCCTTAGCAACTAGGTTTGTTGCTGTTGCCTTTTGTGTTCATCTTCCAGAAAGTTTTTTAAAGAATTATTGTAGCAATAAGATGAATTTTGACAATAAACAATAACAGCTCCATCATTATTTTTAAAGAAAAAATTAGTAAAGAATCACAGTTTTTAGTCAATATTTTATCAATTGCATAACAGACACTAATGAGTATAATCTATGTATATCAGCATGTCACTAAATTTAATTCATATTGATTAGTACAATGGTAAAGAAGTAGAACTCTGAGATAAAATATTTATATTCTCCATTAGAATTTCAAACTTGGATACTTATTTTATGCCATATATTATTTAACTTACCAATCTAAAATCATAACATAACTTTGTTTCTGGGAAATTGCAGATGTTTGAAGAAGAATATGTTTTTTCCTAAGTTGTTTTCCTACATTACATAATTATTAAATTCATATTACATTTTGAAAGAGGTTTATTCATCTGTAAAATAGTTGAATGAATACACTTTCACTTTACAAATTCATCATTTAAATATCACAAACAAATGCATTAAACATTAGTCAGCAAATTTAGTGGTTTTCAAAGTATTTCACACACACCTTAGTTGCTATGCAAATAGACCCAGTGAGGCGTGGAAAGAAAATATTAGAATATATATATTTCTGGTTAATTTTTAAAATTTTAATTCATTTAAAATGGCTATTTAAATGAATTTCCATAATATGTAAGATATAATTAAAGAAATATCTGTATGCAATTTATAAATAAAATATATTTCATGGTTGTACTAATGTACAAAAGCATTTTTTGAATGGCATTGCACAATTTAAAAAGATATTATATCTATTTTTAACTTTTTGAAGAAATTGTACACTATTTTTCATAATGGCTTTGCCAATATTCATTCCCACCAATGGTGTACAAGAGTTTCCTTTTCTCCACATCCTAGCCAACACTTGTTATTTTTGTATTTTTGATTATAGCTATTCTAACAGATATAAGGTACTATCTTATGGTAGTTTTAATTTTCACTTTCCTGATGATCAGTAATGTTGAACTCCTTTTTATATACCCACTGGTCATCTGTATATCTTCTTTTTAGAAATGTCTACTCAGATCCTTTGTCTAATTTTTAATTGGATTATTTGTTCTTTTGCTATTGAGCTGTTTGAGTTCCTTAAATATTTGGGATATTAATCCTTTATCAGATATATGGTTTGTGAATATTTTCTCTCATTCCATAGGTTGCCTTTTCACACTGTTGATTGTTTCCTTTGCTGTAAGAAGACTTTTAGTTTGATGCAATCTCACTTGTCTGTTTTTGCTTTTGTTGCCTGTGCTTTTGGTGTCATAACCAAAATATTTTTGTCAAGGCCAGTATCAAGAAGATTTCCCCCTGTGTTTTCTCCTAGTACGTTTACAGTTTCAGGTCTTACATTTAAGTTTTTAATACATATTGAGTTGATTTTTGCATGTGGTATGGGATAAGGATCTAATGTTATTCTTTTACAAGTGGATATCCAGTTTCCCCAACACCATTTATTGAAGAGACTATCCCTTCCCCATTATGTGTTCTTAGCACCCTTATCAAAGATCAGTTGACCATAAATACATGGATTTATTTCTAAGCTCTATTTTGTTCCATTGGACTATATGTCTGTTTGTAAGCCAACACCAAACTATTTTGACTACTGTAGCTTTGTAATGTATTTTAAAATCAGGAGATGTGGTGCCTCCAGCCTTGTTCTTCTTGCTCAAGATGGCTTTGGCTATTCAAGGTCTTTTAAGGTCCCATGTGAATTTTATGATTGTTTTTTCTATTTCTATAAAGAGTGCCATTAGGATTTTGATAAGGATTGCATTGAATTTGTAGATCGATTTGGGGAGCATGGACATTTTAATAATATAAGTTATACTAATCCATGACTGTAGTATTTTTTTCTGATTATCTGTGTCTTCTTAGTTTCTTTCATCAATGTTTATAGTTTTCAGTGTATGGGTCTTTTACTTTTTAGTTAAGTTTATTTCTAAGGTTTTTTTTGTTGTTGTTGTTGTTGCTATTATAAGTGTGATTATTTTCTTAATTTCATTTTTGGATGGCTTGTTAGTGTATAGAAGCACACTGATTTTTGCTGTTGATTTTGTGTCCTGCAACTATACCAAATTTATTTATTCGTTCTAACATTTTGTTGTTAATGTTGAGTCTTTAGGATTTGCTGCATGTATGATCACATCATCTGCAAACAGGATTTTACTTCTTTCTGATTTTGATGCCTCTTATTTCTTGTTCTCATCTGATTTCTCTAGTTAGAACTTTAAGTGCTATGTTGAATGGAAGTGGCTGGGGCGAGTGGGCATCTTTACCTTGTACCAGGTCTTAGAGTCTTAGAGGAAAAGTTTTCAGTTTTTCCCCATTGATTATGGTGTTACCTGTGGGTGTTCTATATCTGCCATTTATTGTGTTTAGGTAAGTTTCTTCTAGACCTATTTTGTTGAGAGTTTTCATCATTAGTGGGTATAAAATTTTGTCAAATGTTTTTTCTGTATCTACTGATATAATCATGTTTTTAAATCTTTCATTATGTTAATGTTGTGTACTTTGTTGATTAAATATGTTGAACTATGCTTGCATCCCAGAAATAAATCCCACTTGGTCATGATGTATAATCCACTTAATGTGCTGTCATTTTCAGTGTGCGTATTTTATTGAAGATTTTTTACATCTATATGTATTAGGGATATTAGCCTGTAATTTTCTTTTCTTGTGGTATTTTTATCTGGGTTTGGTATCAGGATAATATATCCTCATAAAATTAGTTTGAAAGTATTTTATCTTCATCTTTTTGAGGTAGTTTAGAAGTTTCAAAAAATTAGTCTTAATTCTTCTTTGAATGTTTGATAGAATCCACCCATAAAAATATCTGGTTCTTGGCTCTTATTTGTTGGGGGGTTTTTGATTACTGATTCAATCTCCTTATTTGTTATTGGTTTGTTCTGGTTTCTATTCCTTTTTTATTGAATCATGACAGGTTGTGTGTTTCTAGAATTTATTGTTTTCTTCTAGTTTATCCAATTTGTTGGCATATAAGTGTTCTTAATAGTCCCTTATGATCCTTTTTATTTCTGAGGCATCCATTGTAAGAGTCTTCTCTCTTTTTTCCTAAGTATAGCTAAGAGCTTGTCAATTTTATATTTTAAAAAAACAACTCTTAATTTTGTTGATTTTTTCCTATTGTTTTTATATTCTTTATTTTATTTATTTCTGGCCTAATCTTTATTATTTACTTTTTCTGATCATTTTGGACTTAGTGTATTCTTTTGTCAGTTGCTTGTGGTATAAAGTTAGGTTTTTTATTTGAGATCTTTCTTCTTTTTAATACAGCCATGTATTACTACAAACTTCTCTTTTCATGCTGCCTTTGCTGCATCACATTAATTTTGGTATGTTGTGTTTCATTTCTCTTGAAATTTTTAAGAAATATTCTTTTGATTTCCTCCTTGACCCACAGATCGTTCAAGAAAATGTTGTTTTAATTTTCCACATTTTTCTATTTCCAAATGATCCAGCAATCCTACTTATAGATATGTATCCACAGGAAGTAACATCAGTATCTGAAAGAGATATATGTATTCCCATGTTCATCGAAGCATTATTCACAATAGCTAAAATATGGAAACAACCTATATGCCCATCACTGGATGAATGAATAAAGAAAATGTGTACTATTGCTCAGCCTTAAAAAAGAAGGAAATTCTGGCCATTTGTGACAACATGGATGAACCGGAGGACATTTTGCTAAGTGAAATAAGCCAGACACAGAAAGAAAAATACTGCATGACCTCTCTTATATGTAGAATCTAAGAAAGTCAAGCTCATAGAAATGGAGAGTAGAATGGTGGTTGCCAGGGTTGGGTGGGGAAGAGAAATGGGGAAATATTGGTCAAAGGGTACAAAGTTTCAGTTACACAAGATGAATGGGTTCTGGATATCTAATGCACAGCACAGTAACTATAGTTAACAATACTGTATTGTATACTTAAAATTCTATGGAGGGTAGATCTTAAGTGTTCTTACAACAAAAGGAAGAAAGAAAGGGAAGGGAAGGGGAAAGGAAGAAAGAAAGAAAGAGGAAGGAAGGGAAGGAAGGAAAAAAGGCAGGAAGGACGGAAAGAAGGGAGAAAGGGAAGGAAGGAAGGGAAGGAAAGAAGGAAAAAAAGAAAGAGTAACTATGTGAGATGAGGAATATGTTAATCTGCTTGATTGTAGTGATTGTTTCACAATTTATTCCATCTATCTAAACATCAAGTTGTATACCTTAAATATATACAATTCCTATTTGTCAATTATACCTCAGTAAAGCTGAAAAAATTAAAACAACAACAACAACAAAGACTGTTGGAATTTGATAGGAATTGCTTTGAAGCCATATAGCAATTTTGGAAGAATTGACGTTTTCTTATCTATTTTTCAATGTTTTCAACAAAGAATTATAGTTTTATCAAAAAAGAGATAAATATGAATACTCAACTTGCCATACTTAATTGGCCACAGCTTACATCTTGGTCTCTAATGATTTTAGTATATTATCACTCCAAGAATATAATAAGTTCCTTGAGGGCAGTGATTGTGAGTTATTTTCTCCAACGATGTTTAACTCAGTGCTCAGGATCTCATAAATGCCAATAAATCCTTCTTTACTGATTGAAATTGAAAAAAAAGTAAGATTCTAACATTAATCAGGAAGTGGTAAAACTATCAATTTATAGACTCTAATAAATAGTAAATATTATAAGAACTAAACTCAACAATAATATTAAAAGAATGGATAACTAAAATAAAAACGATATTTGATTAATTCACATTCTGAGTATAGTTTAATTTAGTAGTATTCTCTGTATCATGTCTTGTTGATTATCATGCAACCTTAAGTAAATTAATGTTATACATCAAAAAAAAAACAAAAGTTGTAGATTTGTACACATTAAGTATAAGCTTCGTTGTTTTCTGTTATGTGGCTGGTACGTAATATAGTGCTTGACATAGTGTAGAGATGCTCAGTAAATGTTTGTGAATGAATAATTAATTAGAATGGGGAGATAGGGGCTTCATGCATTATTTAAATCTTGGCATGCTGTAGATATAGGCCCAATTCATAAGTAGGCAGAGTCAATTATTCCCAGGCTTGTTTTATTAAGGATACTTAGATTTAGTGATTGCTGTGAATCTGGATTTTCTCAAGAAGTACAGAGCCTTCTGAAATGCATTCCTCCATTTTTTGATAACTTTATTGCAAAACAAAAATAAAAACAAATAAAAAGTAAAAAAATAAAAAACAAACCAAGTAAGTGTATAGTTGATATGCTAGAATTTGATTTAGACTCAATAAGGAAGAGGCCATTAGGGAAAAATTTACTATTGAATCTATAAATGTTGAAAGAAAGCAAAATGAGACATTGACAGTAATATTTACAAAAACGTCTCTTACTACTAATGTTCAAAGCCTCAATCTTCAAGAACAAGTGCCATTTAAATTTTTTTACAAGGCTTTATGTCTTTAAGTTTAACATGGTTTCTTGGAGTCTTTAAAATTAAGCAGTAAGAGAAATAAAAATTTAGGGAAGAATTATTTTTAAAAAGAAATGAGTGCCTAGCTTCTAGGAAGGAAGGAAGGGAGGAAGGAAGGCAGGAAGGAAGGAAGCAAGGAAGGAGCCAGTAGTGTGGGGGCTGCTCGGTCAAGGAGCACCTACTTAATAGTTAGATATCAGAGTATTTCAGCTCACATGAGTTCTGGTACAGCTATGTATGCAGGGAGTGTAACCAATGGACTTTTAAGGTTTTCTTTTTGTTTTTTTTTAAATCAAGACCATTCCTATCATGAAGTTTAAGTTAGTGTATCTGCTTGATCTGATTCTATCCCAACATGAAACTTCTCCTGATTTGGTTGCTCACATGAGCTCACATACTGATTAAACGGGTTTGGGTTCTTTCCAATTTCCTGTGATAGTAGTTTACTAAGGTGAACTAATTAAATGGCTTCTGTTGATGATTGGGTTTAGGCTGAGAAGACAATTATGCTGAAACTGCAGACATTCCAATCTATGAGGCAGAGTTCTTGTTATGTGTGAACAAGTTGACATTCTTGTGTCTCCTTCCAGCTCAGATTCATTTTAGGAACCAAGAACCTTGCTCAGGTATTATCACTCTTGAATGAGGACAAAAGCAAAGTCCTGGGCGTTTTTCAATGTTAAAGGGTTGGCCTGGATCCAGGATTTGGCAGTTCAGTGAGCTCCAGCCAGCCTCCACTTAAAGAACCTAGCTTGGCTACCTCTTCTGTGCTGTCTCTCTCTTACCCCAAAAGGAATTTTTACACAAAGCACAAAGTCAAACTTTTACCGCTGCACAAAAGAACAATCAAAGAAACTACAGAAGACCCGGAGGACAACATGGACATTTGTTATACGTTTTCCCAAAGAGATGGTACAGTAATTTCACACTGTGCATCATATAGCAAAGCTCCCCCAACTCCATTAACAGCTCTCCTCCAAGTTTTCACACTTGAAGCTGCTGTTTTCAAATCAGTCTCTCTCCCTACCCTCTTCTTTTGCAAGTGATCCTCTCATCCACACCCCTAACATTTCACAGTCCTTAGCCCAGACATTACCCTTTTCAAAATCTGCCTGACTTCTAACCTATCACCCCTCTGAGTAGAGCAGTTGTCTCTGAGCGCTGCTCTCCTACTGAACACAGACTCTGTATAATAAAATCCTCTACTTCGGTACAGTGGTGGGAATAAAAACTGCCTTGGAAAACCAGTCTTTGAAATAATGTATCATTTTTGTTTTAGAAAATAAGCAAGTATCAAACGGGATATTTCTTATTTTAGCACAGGCATAAATTCTTTAACAATGTAAAAATAACATTGAGAGAAAATGACTATTTAAACTGTTAAGTTTGGTAATAAATGACCATATCACAGGTAAAAAGGGAAGAGCATTAGAAAGAATTCCAATGGGTATTTGAAAATGTTTGACAATGAATAAATACTTAAAAGAATTATATTTATTGTGTATATTACCAAGCCAATTGCTGGAAAAAACATACCCCTTAATATTAGGCCACTACTCAGGCTACTGTATTTTGTTTTTATTTTACTTGAAGGAAAAACTGCTTGGCTGGACTTGACCCAATTCTTTTATTTCCTGGAATGTGATGCTAAGCAAGTCACTTCATTTCCTTGAACTTCAGTTTTTTCATCTGTAACGTGGTTTTCCAAGTTTTTCATCTTATAACATATTTTTCCTATTATAAATATTAAATGGTATGATTTTATTTATTTATTTATTTATTTATTTATTTATTTATTTATTTATTTATTTATTTTGAGACAGAGGCTCACTGTGTTGCCCGGGCTAGAGTGCCGTGGCGTCAGCCTAGCTCACAGCAACCTCAGACTCCTGGGCTCAAGCGATCCTTCTGCCTCAGCCTCCCAAGTAGCTGGAATTACAGGCATGTGCCACCATGCCAGGCTAATTTTTTCTATATATTTTCGTTGACCAATTAATTTCTATTTTTTTAGTAGAGACGGGGTCTCGCTCTTGCTGAGGCTGGTTTCGAACTCCTGACCTTCAGCGATCCTCCCGCCTCGGCCTCCCAGAGTGCTAGGATTACAGGCGTGAGCTACCGCGCCCGGCCAAATGGTATAATTTTAAATGTACAATAAGAAAATCTTAAAAAAATAGCACCACAATTCTCTCGAAGGAGAAAATTCTCACCTAGAATGTAGGTGAGAGTTTGGACTATTTTTTTTCCCTCAAAATGATTTATCCCTCCCAAAAAGATAGCAGCCTTAAATTCAAGTTTCACGTTATAGGACATTCTTTCAATAGTGTCACATTGAACAACAAAAAACTGTTTGGAGAAGATTTGGGGAAGATTTCTGAAATAGCTTCAATCAATGTTAATTTCAGTTGTTTATATAGGTCACTCAAGAGAATTGGTTACAAAAAAATGAGGCAAAGAAATTTAACCCAGCTGTAGTCATTATTCCCAATTACAACCTCTCAGTTGCAACTGTTGAATGTCATCATAAATAAGACTTAAAAGTCACTTTAAAAAGGAATAAATTAAATAGTTATATTGTAGAGAACATAAATAACAAATGTTTGTTATGGCACTGGATAAAATTTCAGTCAAAGCAGCATAATTGGATTAAAAATGTTACACTTGAAACTGGTTAGAAATAAATGAATTTGATATGTTTTGGAAAACTGTGTTAGGTGACTCAACAATGACTCTATTGATGGCAAAGATATCCATGTCAAATGTGAAGAATTTTCATGAGCCATGATAGTGGGGAAAACACCTGTATTTGAAAAAGCAGTATATTATTATATACTGTGTATTTTCAAATATAATTATATGATTAAATTGATGAATAATACTGTAAGAAGACATTTGATTATTTCATCTACACCAATCATTTACATATTTAAGTTGGCTAAAAACTTTTTAAAGGTCATCTTCTCATTTGGAAATACATTCCTGGATACCTTACATTCAAGCATATATGGTATCTTGATTAGCATCTTATTGGAGAACATATGACTCTCCAGATGGGAGATAAGTTTGCTCCTTAGAGAAGGGGGCAAGAAGGAAGGAAGTGGGGCTATAACCACCTGAAAGTATGGGTAGGAATCTCCACAGAAAAAAAGGCCAGTGCACATTGCCAGTGATGGAAAGACTAACGGATGGGAAAAGCACAAAGGTGAATTGTGTTCATCTGAGGTTACCTGTGCTGTAATATAAGCCCCTTCCAAGTATTCCATCACCCCTAAATCTTCAGAAAGTTCTACACACTTTCACATGCTTTGTGTCAGCAGAGTTTTTTGTAGAACTTGAGCAGGGATATGTTTTGCATCTGAGTTGACACTAGAACTCAGGTTGAAGGAGCCTGGAGGCTGAAGTGACCTTAAGAACACAGAATATTTCCATAGTCTCACCTTGTACTTGAGGGAAACTTGAGGAAGTCATGGAGTGTTCACCAAGCAGAGGTCAGGTCAGTCTCTGCCAGATGCCATAAGAAAGTGGCCCAGATGATACCTGGGCCACAGGACTCTGGGAGTTGGGAACACTAAAGTGCTTTATAAAGTTAAGATAGTATTATTACTCTCAATCCAATAACTTGCATCAACAATTTACCTCTGATATAAGTACAATGGAATTTTTTTGTCCAATTGTAGTCTATGACTTTTTAAAAAAAATTACATTTGAGGCCTTAGTGTGTGTTTAAAACTCAGATTAATTTTCTCGTGTCTTTTCTAAGCCCTATTTTCAAATAAAGAATATTTGAGTAACCATTGTTTTTTTCGAAATTAGTATTTTATGAAATAGATATCATGTTTTTATTGAAGATAAACCTGACACTGAGATAACAATGGGTTTGGATCCTCTTCATTTAGCTTTTACATGAAATTTAAGTGCTTTTGCTAGAGCTATACACTTGCTAAAATTTTTTTTGTACACAATTTTATAGTTTAGTTATTACCCTCATTTACAAAGAACCATACTGGAAGTTCAACTGTATTATTTATTTTATCAGAGAGCTGTTCTCAGGAGCATACATATTAGGAGTAGGGAATGTCTGGCTCATGGCACCCTCATGGGTAGAAGAAGGCTCAGACAAGATCTTTTAGCAAAATTACTTTCCAAAGGTAATGGGAAAAGCATTAGCTTTTAGAATCATAAATTCTTAAAAATCAACATGAGGAATTAAAGCAGTTTCTAATTTTATTCTAAAATGGTCTCCTTTATATATTTCTGGTTTCCATAACAATATAAAAGCTTTCATTATTTTTGGTAAATGAAAATGACATGAAGTTGTATCTGTTAGTAAGTACAGTCAAATTAGTCAGTCTTATTTAAGCCATTTTATGTCTTAAATAATTTTAAGTACGTATCTCTCTTGAAAGCATGCATCTATCTTAAGTTGGGCTGAATGATAAAGAAAAAAAGTCAAGTCAAAAGCTGACTATGCTTTGCAGTTTACAGTCCTCTGCCATAAGGATTTGTTTTCAAGGAGGTTTAAGATGGAGGAGTGGGGAAGGGCAGTATGCCGCTTCCTCAGTCACAAAGGGTTCTTACTGTGATCCTCATGTCTCTTGTTATCGTGGATCTATTCCTGTAACACTTGTAGTAGTTATTTTCTAAAGAAAGAATTTGAGGCCTAACTGCTGATATATAATTATAGCTGCATTATTATGTCTTTGTACCAGACATGAAACAGTTGCTAGGAATGTTCTTGAGAACCAATTTTTCCCCTTCCTTTAAGTCCTTCATGAAATCTGCTCCTGCGCTTACTGTAAAATCTTGAAGACCTTGTCTCTCAGACACTCATTATCATCTATATAAACCTTCATGTGAGGAATTTCTTTCAGAATTTAGTTTTGAGTCCCCAACTTTTCACACCAGCAGAGAAGAATGAAAAGTCAGAGAGGCGCAACTGGAGAGAAGTAAGTCAGAAAAGAATTCTAAGAGAAAAAAAAATTGTCCTTGGCCAACCTCATCTATAATACTTTGATTCCTCACACTGGAAAGCTCTTCTGTTCATCCATGAGGACTCATTTTGTCCTTGGGGTTAAAGTAGCATCGGTAAGCCCAGGTTCACATGCTGCGCACCCTGCTTCCTGTGCTTGTGCAGACAGTGCTAGTTGATCCAGGTATTCTTTCTTAGCATGACCTCAGAATCACTGTCAATACAAAGAATTGGCAGCCACTGTCAAGCAGTCACTATTGGCCTACATAGCAGGTTAAACCTATCTGTCAATTCCCCTTTAAACACTTTCATTGATGTTGGTGTGAAGACATTGAAATGTTACCAGATTTGCAGGTGACATCATGGTGTGTGTGACTGTTAAAATGCAGCCTAGTGTTGTACAAAGAACAGCGATAGTAATCTGGGTACCAGTTCAGACATTGACTCCTAGTGTGATACTGCAAAAATCATCTTCCTTCCTTGTCCCTTTTGTAAAATGAGTATCTTAATTTACCAGTTGGGTCTGCAGTTAGGATCTAATTTAATAATGTATGTGAAACCCTTTGTAAAGTATCCATTGGTATACACATGGAATCCAGTGTTATTCTTATGTGTTAACTTGGAAAACTGTAAGACAAGCATATGTTTTACTCATCTATTGTCTTCATCAGCTTGGGCTGCCGTAACAAAATACTGCACACTGCATGGCTTAAACAACAGAAATTTATTTTCTCATAGTCCTGGAAGCTGGAAAGGCCAACATCAAGATCATCCAGGTTTCCATTTCTGGTGAGGGCTCTCTTCCTGGCTTGCAGATGGCCGCCTTCTCACAGTGCCCTCATGTAATGGAAAGAGAACAGGCAAATTCTCTGTTGTGTCTTTTTATAAGAACACTAAGCCTATTGGATCAGGGCCCTACCCTTATCACCTTATTTAACCTTAGTTCCATAAAGGCTTTATCTCCAAATACAGCCATATGGGGGTTAGGGATTCAACCTATGAATTTGGGAGAGACACATTTAGTCTATAATATCTATGTATGTGTCTTGAACCCCTGGCCCAGAAGGGCCGACAGTCATATCAGCAAGTCTGACCATGGGTGCTGGGGAGCAGCATCTATTTTTATTATACCAGGGAGATTCAGGGAGTTCTGGTCCAGGAGAAGCCAGGTTGATTAGTGTAGTTCTTATAATACTAGGGAAGTCATATTGAATTCTGAGCCAAGTGGTATCAAGAGACTTGAGTTTAGTTAAATGTTCAAGAAAAAGAAGTGGGACCCAGCTTTGAAGTCTGGCTGAGCATACATGGGGATCAGACCCTGGCTCAACTACTCACAGGGCCCCTCTCAGAAATCCCACAGTGGAAAGCTACAAGGCTTAGAGGACCCATCCCAAGGACAGTGAAGCTCCAGGATGTAACAGACATCATGATACCTTGCACAAGGGGTAGATGTGACTAATGCTACTATCTGCTCATTATCTAGGCAGGGCTATGGTCATACAGACCACTCATCCCTCATAGACAACTGAAACAGTTCAGGCCATTAGATCAAAAGAGCTAGAAGTTTTCCCTTCCTTTCTGTTCTCCTGTCCTTCCCCTTCCTTGTCTGCTTTCTCCTTCTTCTCCTTTTCCTTTCCTTCACCTTCTCCTCCTCCTCCTTCTCCTCTCCATCTGCTTTTTCTTTCTTTTGTCCTCTAGAATATATTAGAGAAATATTTGGCTAAAGGTTAAGGAAGACTCCCTTCTCTCTGCCAGGCCTCATATAAATCAGTACCTGGCCCAGAGGTCTCTTACAACGGAACACAAGACCCATTTTGAAAATGAAATGTCAAATAGGATTTCGAGTTGAAGAGCAGGTGAATGTGGAACTGCTTTTTCCAGAGACAGGGGAATGGAGCGGAGGGGGTTCATGGAGGGTGGCTGTAGCCTCTGAGAGGCACATTTTGAGAACCACTGGCTTTGGGCAAGGGGTCTACAGCAGATACACTTATTAGATCCTATCCAGTATGGTGGAGCTAAGGGAGAGCTCAGGTATTACAGGGCAAATTTTAGCTCAGTTTTGAAAATAAAAGAAATGGAAATAGAAGCATCCTGTTTAGAACTGTGTAAATAGGTTCTTTTACAACGTGATGAACTTCCTAACACTATAAGCATTGAAGAAGGGGTAGGTGACATTTTTTAGAGACATAGCAGTGGAGTTGCCCTCATCAGGTGAGACTGGCTCAGATGACATCAGGCTGTTGATTATAACTCTAATACTTGTGTATTCTCTGGTTATGTATGACATCTTAGTGGCATGCACAGGCAGCTGAAATATAGAGAATAGTTGAGGAAAACAATACTGAGCCTGCAGAGCATATGATTATATGAATTATGACTGTAGTGCCGGTTCTGGCCACAGCAACTTATCAATACCAACACACAAAGGGCCACCTCAGCTTTCCAGCACTAACATATTAGGTCAGACTAATTTGCATTTATTCAATAACAGCAAGGGTGAGTAGAGCAGTGCTCCCAGGTGAATAGGAAGGAGCACTTCACTACAGAGAACAGAACCCTGAGCTTCTGTATCCAGATGGCCTTGCTTCTCCTGCAGGGATCGAGGCCATTGTTCTGTTCTCCCCTCACTTGGAAGTTGAGACTCTGTAGCCCACTGGACTCTGTCTGACAACATGATTTGATCCACAGTGACAGCCCAGGCAGCTCTCCTAGAGAAAGAAAGCACCCGTATCTACAAGGGAGCCAATGGACCAATACAGTGCAGCTATCCACCTAGAGGGTCAGGTGCTGTGGCTATTTACCTCAACTCTAAGGAATTTACCTCTGTCTGTGTGTCGGGGGGGTGTATATATTAATGTAATGGTTCTACCTTGGACAACAATAACAATTATAAAAGAAGGGTACTAGGCCAATCTCTTCATCAAAGCCATGGATGTCACTGTGCATCTTAGACCCACCAACAGCTTTGAGAGAGTAGTCTCAGTAGTTAGCAAGGCCAGGGCCTCTCTGTATTTTGAATGCTCAGTTCTCCCCACTGTCCTGTCCGGAGGGCATGGTCAAGGCCATTACTGTTTCTGCTCCAATTTTCTGTTCAGCACTCCAGTTCTCTGGGGCACCATTTAGCTCAGTAATACCCTGAGACCTGGGCTTTGCAGAGCCTGCATATCACAAATATCAAATTGCAAAGACTATGAGAATTTTTATTATTTATTTATTTACATTAGGTAACTGATGGAGCAAATGGGAATTATAAGAGAGGGATTTATGAGCTGCACTGGGAGTCCACCTGGGCCACAGGGTGCAGGGCTGAGGAGCCTCAGCCATGAGAGTGGTGGTATGGTAGGGAGGGTGTGGGTAAGGAACAAAGAAACATCATTCCTCTACCAGCATTCCTCTGCCTCAGGAAACCAGCAAGAGACAGCAGTTGCTTTTATCTGAAGCTGGCTCTTATTCATTCAAAGTACCATCTAAGCAAACTGGATCCCCTAGATAACTGTGTTTCCCCCCTATCTTTTGGGGGACACTGGAAATTCTGAGAAGGCAAAGTGCTCTGTGGGAAGGAGAGCCTGCTCCCTTCAGTGTTCTAGGGAGCTTATCTGGGTCCCTGTGCCTGGGTCCCGGTTTCTGCCCCACCTCACCTCAGCAGATCTGTGCTAGACCAGGAAAGGGGTCTGTTCCTTTAGCCATCAAGTCTTCAGGGAGATATCTGGGAAAATGGCTAGAAAAGAGGTGCCTTGGAAAGGAGGGAGCCCACACTGTACTTTCTCCAGTCCCTTGTGCTGGGGTACATTGAGGAGGACTAGATCCTACTTCTAAGACTCTAGTCATAGTCTGTGGTCTGACTCCAATAAACTGATTACCTGTAAGAACAACACTACTGCCTGTTCTTATGGGTTTTAGTTGTTAATACCCAGAACCTTAACCTTCTGCCACTATGCCTCCCCCCTAGAACACCCACCGCAACCACTGCCTCCATACTGGGCTATCTCGAATAACTTGGTCTGCCTGAGCTCAACTCCAGTTTGCTGGGATATTGGATATCAAGTAAAATTAGTTCTCCATTAAACCTATTTACTCCCAGACCTGATTCCCTGGTGGGGAAAGCATGATTTTAGAAAACCCACAGACCATGTGAAAATTCTGGCTTGATCACTGTAGTTTGCTAGGGCTGCTATAACGAAGTACCACAGACTGGGTGGCTTAAACAACATGCATTTTATTTCCTCACAATTCTGGAATGTAGAAGTCCAGGATTAAGGTGTCAGGCAGGGTTGTTTTCCCCTGAGCCTCTCACCTTGGCTTGTAGATGGCTGTCTTCTCTCTCTGCCTTCACATGGTCTTCCCTCTGTGTGTACACATCCCTGGTGTCTGTCTATCTGTCTCTCTCCTTAAAGGACAACACTCATGTTCGATTAGGGTCCACTCTAATGACTTAATTTTGACTTAATGGCCTCTTTTAAAGGCCCTAAATCCAAATACAATCACATTCTGATGTACTGCAGGTTAGGACCTCAACATATAAATTTTGGGGGACATAATTCATCCCATAACAGTCACTTATCAACTATGTGACCCTGGAAAAGTTATTTAACCTTTCTGAGCCTCAGTTTCTATAACTGTAAAGTGAGCAGAGGAATATCCATCCTATGGGATCATTATGACAATTAGATATGTAAATAACCAAAATGATTCTCGGCACAGAGTAGACTTGTGGACCCTCGGGTGCCAGCCTGACTGCCGCGCAGTTGCTGGACGTGTGATCCAGAGCTTGGCTTATAGTCACACACACTACCCTGCCTGCAGGGGTATGCCTTTTTTTTTTTTTTATACACCACACATTTATTATGGTATGAATTTTTCCCCCATAATATCAACTTCATTATTATCAATAAACAAGGTTTACCTGTGTTAAAATTCAACTCACATTCCCCTTCTCTATAATTTGAATATAGATCTTTTGAAAAAGGGATTTTAGAAGGTTAAATAAAGTGCTTAGGTACAAATAGGGCCAACAGCTGTTAGGGCAAAGGAGCTCAAGACTACTGAGTGAACCTAGCTCATCTGGTAGTCAGATGATCCTCAAGGAAGAAAACGTACCTGCTCACTGCAAGGGTGAAGCGGCTCAGACTGGAACCTTTCCCTCAACCTCAATATGGGCAGAAAACATGTGCCTTCTAGATAACCACTCATGTTATGTTCCTTTTTAATGTCTGGTACAGGTATTTATAATTTGGTTTGAGGAGAAAGCCCTACACAACTTTGGAAATGAAACTTACCATCAAATTCAGGTGTTAGAAAATGAAAAAAGCCGTTTTCATTTTAGTACAGGGTTTTTTTTTTTTTCTTTCAACACTTTAACTTTGAACTGAAGCAATTCAAATTATATTCCTTAATAGTCTTTGGTGTACATTTTTAAAATCGAAGAAACAGAGCAAAATAGAAGAGAGAATCTATTGGTATAATGAATTTCATTTTTCCTCTTTTATAATCTGTTGTTTTTGAAGTGGGTTCCCACAGGAATAGAATTTCCTCCGTGAAAGTTGAAATGAAACTGAAGAGCTTTTCACACAGAGAAGGCCTTGTGATACCAAACATGCTTCCTATTTCATTTCCACAATGAGAATGGATTTTTGGTGATAGCACTCTGAAGAATTTGGACATCATGGCTGGGAGCTATCTAATACAACAAGGTCCATTTCAGGATAAAGAAAAGAGAGAGACAAAATGAGCTACAAGAGAATTTGCTTTTCCTTAGTGCCCCTTGCCATGCATAGCTGGTAATTCATCAAACGATGTATCTGCCCTTCCCAGAGACTCCAATAGGGGCCCTTGTGGGGACAGGGCTGAACGGAGCCCATTCTAACACAGGTCACCAGAGCAGCTCAGGAGGCACATACAGATCCAAAGCCACTCCTGCAGCCTGACTTGAGGAAGGGTGCTTCACTCTGTGTGCATTGCAGAGGTGGGGAAAGGAGGCCCTGCACTACTGGGTTTGGTGTCTTTCTCCGAAGTCGTAGGCATTTTCAGGACATGTTGAACTCATTTTCAGCAGCCTCATTTTTTTCTATCCGATGGGATAGCTCTGTTGCCCTGACAGCTAGTCTGAGAAGTATAGGTGTCTTTCCTAATGCCTTTATGTCCTTCATCCTCTTCTCCCATTCCCCTGCCTGTTCCAGGCCCAGGCCTCACCTCTGGGCAATGGTAACACCTCCTCATGGGTCTGTCTAGCCCTGCTCAAATCCATGTTCGACACTGGGGCCAAACTGTCCTACAGATAAAGCCCTATATCCTTCCTAGGTCTTATAAGGTTGATAGATAAAATACAGGACATCCAGTTAAATTTAAATTTCAGATAACAAATCATTTTTTAGTGTAGGTATATCCAAAGTATTACATGGAATATAGATATACTAAAAACATTATTTGCTGTATATCTGAAATTAAAGTTTAACTGGGCATCCTGTCTTTTTATGTGCTAAATATGGCCCATCAGGGCCCTGCATAATCTGGCCTAACCTTGCTTTATGCTTCTATGCATACTACAAATTCACTCTGTTGCTCAGCTGCTTGCAGTTCCCTCAAAAAGCCTGTTTAGGCTGGATTCTCCAGAGCAGACAAGGACTGGAGTACAAGCACTTTATTTGGGAAGCACAGAAAACACTGGTAGGGAGTGGGGACATGACGCAGGAAAAGAAAGTCAGAACTCACAGTGGGTGATTGGAACTTAATCCTCTGTGAAACACTAGAAAACCTACTCAGAATTTTCCCACCTGTTGGGGGAAGGACCTGGGGTATTTATCTAACAACTGTACCAGTGATTGGTTGAGGACTACTTTTGGGGTGTCATTTCTCTCATGCATTTTGCCAGCATTTCATAGGTGAGGGAAAGCCGCCTCTACCACCTGGGGATAAGCCCTCAGGTAGAGATGCAGGTACAGGCAGGTAAAAATGTGCTGCTGAGAGCAAGAAAATTCTCAGCCCCCAGGGACACGGGCAGGGCAGCCCCCAGCCTGCTACACAGATATTGCTTTTCCTCTTTAAGTCCCTTTTCTTCTCTATCCTCTCAGACTGCTCCCACCCCACCCCCACTCCCCTTTCTTCTACTCATTCCATGGTATTCAACTTAGATGTCACTTCTGGAAGAATTCTTTCCCACCCCCACCCCCACCCACTATACCTCTGAAATTCAACTCCTCCCCACATCCTTGTGCGAACTTCTATCACAGCTCTTAATAATTTCTATTGCAATGTTTAAAAAAGGATTTTCGGACAATTTAATTATGAGCATATGTCAAAGTTTCATTATAACTTTGCTTCAAGGAAAAGAAAGCCTATGAGAGAGTAGGCTAACTTAAAGATTCTTTATTGGTAAGAAATTTTATAATTAAAAAGACAGTGAAATAATCATTGTTGAGCCAGATACAAAGAGAAAAGAAGGTTTGTTTAAAGATCACCAGATTTTTAAATGACAATCATTTGTGTGGCAGATCTCTTAATTTCCCAGAGAAATTATTATCAATTAAATTATTATCAATTAAAATTTATAGGGAAATTATTTAAACATTAATCAGGAAACCCTCAAAAGGACATCATGAATTACATTACTCTAAATATGTTCTTGCTCATATCAGGTTTGGAACAAGTTTTTCTTTTTTCAAATAGCAATTACACATTTCCTTCTAACTTGCCTCCTCTGGCTCCTTGAGATTGGTGATTCTATCTGGTTCTCGATTATAGGCCCAGTAACTCACACAATTGCAGTTTCCACTGTATAACTTAGTGGTAGTTCAATAGATGCATGTTGAATAGATAAGTATTTAGTATCACAGGTACTGGCAATAGGTGTTAGTCTGGTAATATAACCTTGAATTTTGTGGCTCAGCCCTTATCAAAAATCTGTTTCTAAAAAATAATTTCAGCAGAGATTTCCAGTTTCTAGTTTCACATGTAAGGAACTTAGAAGTTGCTACTTTGTCCTAACAATAGGTAAATCTGAACAAACTGAAAAATTAACAACTCTTTTTAGATCCATCAGAGAAGTGAGGTCACAGGGCAAACTGCTGCTCCCAAAATTGGAGAGAGAGAGATAGGCGAATACAGAGAACCACAACAGAAATCTTCACAGGAACCAGAGCTGGTATAGAAAGGACTAAATTGATACATTGCTGGAGGCTCAGTGTACACAAATTTGAGAGTTAAAAATTCCAGAAGGTCTCCACAATTTTGTGAGTTTTACTTCCAGAAGCTCAACCAGGTTCTCACAGTAAATATTGAAGAAAAATACCTTCTGTGAGTTGACAAAAGGAGAGAAAAAGGAAAAATTTTGAAATATGCCAGATCACTCTGTTCTTAAAAAGGCTTGCCCTCAGGAGAAACAATTTTACCAGAGCCTAACTTGCTGGTGTGTGAAATGAAAGATAAAAGTTCTGCCCTCTCTAGCAGTCCTATCCTACCTAAGGTGGTAAAAAACTGAGAAGCACTGGTGAAGTTCACAGGACAGGGTACAGGCTTGCCAAAAGATTGAGACCTGATCATAAGACAATAGAACACATTCCCTCCCCACAATACCCTACCACTGTGTTGCTAAAGGACTATTTGTGGCAGTTCCTTTTATCTAGTACATCACATCCACCTTTCAACAAAAATTATAAAGCACACTAAAAGGCAAAAAACACAGTTTGAAGCACCAGAACTACAGTCAGATATGACAGGAATGTTAGAAATTTTAGACCAGAAATTTTTTAAAACTGTGATTAATAAGCTAAGAGCTCTAATGGAAAAAGTAAACAACACACAAGAACAGATGAATAATGTAATCAGAGAGATGGAAATTCTAAGAAAGAATCAAAAAAGAAATGCTAGAGGGCAAAAGCACTATAACAGAAATAAAGAACTCCTTTGATGGGCTCATTAGTAGACTGGACATGGCTGAGGGAAAAAATTCTGAACTTGAGGACATGACAATAGAAACTTCAAAAATGGAAAAATAAACAGAAAAAAATACTGATAAAAAACAGAATAGAATATCCAAGAACTGTGGAACAATGACAAATGGTGTAACATGTGTGTAATGAGAATACAATAAGGAGAAGAAAGAGAGAGCTAGAACCAATATTTAGGAATAATAATGACAGAATTTCCCAAAATTAATGTCAGACAACAAATCACAGATCCAGAAAGCTCAGAGAATGCAAAGCAGAATAAATGCAAACAAATGAACAAGAAAAACAAAAACAAACTATACCTAGGTTTGCCTTAATCAAATATCAGAAAATCAAAGCTAAAAAAAAAATTATGAAAGACGTCAGAGGGAAAAAAATACCTTACCTGCAGAGGAGTAAATGTTAGAATAATATTAGACTTCCCAGAAGTCAAGTAAGCAAAAAGTGAGTGGAATGAAATATTTAAGGTGTTGAGAGAAAAAAATATATCAACCTATAATTCTGTACGTGCAAAATTGTCCTTCAAAAGTTATTGAGAAATAGAGACTCCAAGAAACAAAAATTGAGGGAATTTTTTGCTAGTAGATCTTCCCTGCAAGAAATGTTACATTTTTCACAGAGAAGAAAAATAATATGGGTCAGAAACTCAAATCTATAATACATGAAGAAAGGAAGAGCATCAGAATAATGAACAAGTGAAGGTAAAATAAATACTTTTGTTTTTCTTATTCTTAATTGATCTAACAGATAACAGTTTGTTCAAAATAACAGCAACAATGTATTCAATTTTGTATGCTCATATATATAAATGAAATGAATGGCAGCAAAGATAGAAGAGACAGGAGGAAGAATTAGGAATATCAGAAATAAAAAAGGAGATATCACTACAGAACAACTCTGTGCTCACAAATTTGATAGCCTAAATCAAATAGACCAATTCCTTGAAAGGCACAATTCACACAAGAAGGATTAGGTAACCCGAATAGGTCTATATCTATTAAAGAAATTGAATCAATAATTAATAACCTAAAATAGAAAGCACCTGGCCCAGATGATTTTGCCAGTGATTTCTACCAAATATTTAAGGGAAAAAAAATATCAATTCTCTACAATCTTTTTCAGAACATAGAAGCAAAGGAAATGCTTCCTAACTCATTCTATTAGATCAGCATTATGCTAATACCCAAACCAAAGACATTATAAGAAAACTACTGACTAATATCTCACATGAACATTAATGCAAACATCCTCCACAAAATATCAGTAAATTGAATCCAACAATGAATATAAATAATTATATATGACATCCCAAGAGGGATTTTTTTCCTAGGTATATAAGGCTGGTTCAACATTCAAAGAATCAATTAATGTAATCCATTATATTAACAGGCTAAAGAAGAAAAATCACATGACCATATCAGTAGATGCAGAAAAAGCATTTGATAGAATCCAGACACATTCAATTACAAAAACTATCAGCAAACTAGGGTCAAGGGGATCAAGGGGAACTTCTTCAACTTGATTAAGAATATCTACAAAAAAACCTACAGCTAACATCGTACTTAATGGTAAGAAACTTGAACCTTTCCAGCTAAGATTAGGAGCAAAGCAAGGATATTTCCTCTCACCATTATTTTTCAACATCATACTAAAAGTAGTAGCTAATTCAATAAGGCAAGAAAAGGAAATAAAAGATATTCAGAATGGGAAGAAAGAAACAAAACTGTCTTTGTTTGCAGATGATATGATCATCTATGTAGAAAATCTGAAAGAACTGACAAAAAGACTCCTGAAACTAATAAGCAATTATAGCAACTTTACAAGATACAAGTTAACACATGAAAGTCAATTGGCTTCCTATATACCAGCAAAAAAACAAGTGAAATTTGAAATTAAAAACATATTACCAATTGTGTCAGCATATAAGAATGAAATACCTAGGCATAAGTTTAAGAAAATAATTTAAAAATATATATATGGAAAACTACAAAACTCTAATGAAGCTTTCAAAGAAGAATTAAATAAATGGAGAGAGATTCCATATTCATGAATACATAGATGCAATATTGTCAAGATGTCAGTCCTTCCCAATTTGATCTATAGATTCAATTTAATTTCTATCAAAATCCTGACAAGTTACTTTGTGAATATTGATAAACTGATTCTAAAGCTTAAACAGAGAGGAAAAAGACCAAGAAAGCCAACTCAGTATTGAAGAAGAACAAAGTCACAGGACTGACACTATCTGATTTAAGACTTGCTATAAAGCTACAATAGGCAAAACAGTGTTGTTTTGGTGAAGGAATTGACAAATGGATCAATGGACAGAATAGAGAGTCTAGAAATAGACCCTTATAAGTATTACCAACTGATCTTTGGAAAGGGAGCAAGAGCAGCACATGGTCCAAAATTAATCTTTTCAACAAATGACGCTGGAACAACTGGACAGTCACATGCAAAAAAAAAAAAAAAGAATCTAGACACAGTCCTTACACTGTACAAAAATTAACTCAAAATGGATCATAGACCAAATGTAAAATGAAAAACTACAAAACTCCTAGGAGATAACATAGAAGAAAACCTACATAACCTTAGGTGTGGCAGTGGCTTTTTAGATAAAACACCAAAGGCATGATCCATGAAAGAAATAATTAATCAGCTGGACTTCACTAAAATTAAAAACTTCTGTTCTGGGAAAGGGCAGTGAATCTATTCTGCATGCTGCTGTATGATACCACCATTGTGGATACATGCCACTATACATTTGTCAAAACTTGTAGAATGTATAACAAGAGTGAACCTTAATGTAACCTATGAATTTTGAGTGGGATAGTGAGTGATGTGTCAGTGTAAGTTCATCGGTTGTACAAATCAGCCACTGTGGTGTGGGATGTGGGTAGTGGGGGAGGTTGTGTGTATGTGGTGACAGGGAATACATGGGAAAGCTCTGTACCTTCTGCTCAATTCTGTTATAAATCTAAACCTACTCCAAAAAATGAAGTTTATTAATTAAAAAATAATAATTCCAGTACCATAAAAGTTTTATTTTTTTCCTCCTTTGTCTCCATTACCTTTCCTGGACCCAGTCACTTCCTGAGGTGATGGTGATAGACAAGGCCTTTTAGCAAAGCAGACTGAAAGAGCTGCCAGCCAAAAAAAAAGTCTTAACGAGAGGATATCATTACCTTTCAGGTAACTCCTGAAATACATAAGAAGCTCTTCCCGTCCCTAGTGCCCTTTCTAGTTTAAGACTAACTAGCACCAGAGGCTGAACCAGAGTCATAAGAGACTCCATAAAAGAAAGTCAAGTCCACATTGCATGATCCCATTTACATGCAATGTCCAGAATAGGCAGACTTACAGAGACAGAAAATAAATTAGTTGGCTTGGAAATTCACACTGAGGAAGAAAAGAAACAACAATAAAAGAAAATAAATGAGTGGTGGCCAGGGACTAGAGGGAAGGGGAAATTAACTAATTGCGACAGCTGAGGACTATATGCGGTTTTGGGG
Organism: Lepilemur ruficaudatus; assembly: GCA_963574885.1. NCBI lineage: Eukaryota > Metazoa > Chordata > Mammalia > Primates > Lepilemuridae > Lepilemur > Lepilemur ruficaudatus. Next base: position 1,777 of record CAUYRT010087832.1, on the reverse strand, counting down.
GAGAGATGATGAAAATGTTCTAAAATTGATAATGGCAATGATTGAACAAGCCCGAATATTCTAAAAGCCATAGAAATATGTGCTTTAAACAGGTGAACTTTATGGCATGTAAGTTATACCTCAATAAAGTTTTTGCAACAAACTTTTCCTTTTTAACAGAGGCAAATCAAGGGTGAAAATGACCAAATGATTAAGGGATGGCAGGAAGAGAGAGGGACAGGAGAACCAAAATCAAAAGCAGAGTTTGCTTTCCAGCCTCCAGCCTCCAAGGAGTAGCCACATGTGAGTGCTTTAACAGTTTAAAAATTTGGCTTCAAGTTTTTAAAGAACCTCAAATAAGAGTCAAGAAGCCAACCCTGAATCTCAGTCCCTCTGTGACCTATGTAGGGATTGGAATAACCAACCTGAACCAAAGGTAAGTTTTCACATGATTCTGAGTTACCTCTGTGAGTTTGTCTAACAGTGCACTTCTTTGCTACCAGTCTACCTTCACTATAAAGGGAATACCTTGAAACTCCCTATAGAGAGTCACCTATTTTTGAATCCCTCTTCATGTTTTAAATTTAACATAGAATCAAACATGAACCTCAAAAAGCTGTGTACTCAGACTATATTCTTTTGGTCCACATAAAATTGCTTTAACATATTGACTTTCCTGTGAGTTGTATTTAACTCAGGCTAATTTTGAGCCCAGGGCCCTGTGAAGCAAAACCCTGCAGTTGGTTTGTGAAAATCTTACTTGTTGATGTTTCTATTGTTACAATTAATATTGACAATTTAATTCTGAAAACGTGGATTGTGTTGCATATAACTCACACACAACAAACAATAAAAAATAACAAATTAGAAAGGATTGTTTCGTTTTAATAAAACAAAACAGTGGCCCCAGGGAAAAAGAATTTTTTCTAATGTAGCAAAGTATTAATTGTGCTTTGTCATTTCATTATCTTCTTCCCTTAAAGAATGCATTGAAAAAACTGTCCTTGGAACTCAACATCACCTTTGTTGTAACAGTGGTTCCCCAAAGCATGTCCATAAATTTGACTACATCAAAAGCACCTGAAGCTCTTGTCAAATGCATACTTGTAAAGCTACCTTGGAAATGGGAGCCAGGATGATGATACACATAACTCGGTATGTTAACTTTCAGGTCCAGCCTCTTGGCAGACTGTTGTCCTGGTCTTTTGGCTCCTTGCTTGGAAATTAACAGGCAGGACAGGCGTGATGGTGTGACCACAGAGAGAAAGCAATTCCACACAAACAGCTTTTATTGCAGAAAAGAAGGGAGCTATACAAAGTGAGAGTACATTCCAGACGAGAATGGGTCTCCACAAGTGGAGAAAGACGGTCAAGACTCCCAGGTGATTTCCCTTCATTGGCCTCGTGGAGGGGGGGGAGGTCTTACGGGAGGTGTGGGATGTTACAAGATGATTGATATACATGATTGGTATACATGATTGACAGGTGTTCTTATAACAAAGTTGCAGCTCCACAGGTGTGTGTGCCTCAAATCCTCTGCTCTTAGTAGTTGTTAGCTGCATTTTCCTGCAGTCCACCCTCCCACCCCACCTGGCTTCTCCGTCCCTAGGAACTGCCCTCCTGGCCTGTATCTGCCACCTGCAGATTTGGTCCCTGCCTGTCGCGCCCGCCTCGCCAGCAAGGAGGACGCGGCAACAGGAGTTCTTCTGACAGTGCTTTATTGAGGTTCCCATTAAAGTTACATACTGCGGAAGACCCAGGATAAGGAAGAACACACTCTTATATACTCTTGGCAAAA
>CAUYRT010087830.1:0-30648 GCA_963574885.1 Lepilemur ruficaudatus | reverse complement strand
GGGGTTTCAATAGGGGGAAGGAAATCCTCTAAAATCGATTTATGTGTTTACTTGTACAACTTGGTAAATTTACTAATAATCATTTAATTGTACACTTAAAATGGAGTAAAGCCATGATATGTAAATTAAGAAGTATTCATTATGATGCTTTAGCATATAATCTTCCAGAGATGTTTCAGTATATGTATAGATGTAATATAGAAGATAACAGTGTATATTCATAAAACTGGAATTATAAAACAAGAAAAAGAAAACTAAGTGGAAGATATAGAAGTTCCCCATATACTCTCTTTCCCTGTACGTGCATAGCTCCCCCATTATCAGCATCGCCCACTGCAGTGGAACATTTGTTGCAACTGATAAACTTACACTGACACATCATTTTATCACTTGAGTCCATAGTTTACATTAGGGTTCACTCTGGTGTTGCACATTCTATGGGTTTGGAAAAATCTATAATGACATGTATCCACCATTATAGTATCACACAGAATAGTTTTACTGCTTTAAAAATCCTCCTCTGTGCTCTACCTATTTATCTTCCCTCCTTCCCCACCCCCCGCCACTCCCTGGCAATAGATCTTTTTACTGCCTCCATAATTTTGCCTTTTTGAGAATGACATATAGTTGGAAGTATTCCTGTTTTAGAGAGCAGATTTTGCGAGTAGGATGAAGATGTATGGGCTGAATAAAAGTATATTTAGGTGGACTTTACCATAGTTTGAATATTTGATCTCCTCCAAAATCTCATATTGAAATCTGATCCCCAGTGTTAGAGGTGAGGCCTAAGGGGAGGGGTTTGGATCATGGGAGTGGATCCCCTTGAATGGCTTGGGCTTGGTGCTGTCCTCACAGTAATGAGTGAGTTCTTGTTGTAAGAATTCCCATGGGATCAGGTTATTAAAAAGAGCCTGGCACCTCCCTCCCCACCCTCTCTCTCTTATTCTTGCTTCCTTTTTCCCTGTGATCTCTGCACATGCCAGCTCCCCTTGGCCTTCCACCACGAGTAGAAGCATCCTGAAACCTTCACCAGAAACAGATGCTGGCACCATGCTTATTATACAGCCTGCAGAAACATGAGCCAAATAAACCTCTTTTCTTTATAAATTACCTAGCCTCAAGTATTCCTTTGTAACAACACAAATGGACTAAGACAGACTTGAAATAGTCTGAAAGACAGATTGATGTCCAACTTGAAGAAAGTAACCAGTAGCAGACCTTAACACTGCAATATCAAAATGTGCCATAATGATATGTTTGAAACTATAATATGTATATTAATCCAAATTGATTCTTGAGTATCCAAGTTGGATGATTGAATCAAGAATTAGAATCATGAAGTCCAGTCTCTCCAAATTTCTCGCTGTTCTTTTATTTTTCTCTTTTGTCTGCCTACTCTTACTTTCTGGAAAAACACTGTCTAATAGAAAAATAATTTGAGCCATATAAGTAATTTCAAATATTCTGGTAGCCATATTTTAAAAAGGAAAAAGAAATAGAAGGAATTAATTTTAATAATATAATTTATTTAGTCCAGTGTATCTAAAATATGATTATTTCAACATGTAACCAATATAAAAATTATTAATCAGATATTTTTTTATTATTTTCTTACTAAATCTGTTGTGTATTTTACACTTATAGCACATCATAGTTTGGACAGGCTACATTTCAAGTACTTGATAGTCATTGTGGCTAGAGGTTAACTTACTGGATAGCACAGTTCAGAATGTCTTTTATTTGTCCTCAGCCTTTATCTGTTTTTTGGTTAATTTTTATTCACCTTTAAGACATCCATCAAATATCATCTTTTCTGAGGAGTCTTTATAGTCTTGCCTTTTTATCTCCCTCCTTTAAAGATTTCCAACAATAACAACAACGAAGACTGTGACAGTAAAAGTTTGTATGTCTTTTCTATGTGTTATCAGTATCCTTTGTGTTTATACCAATCAGCACGTAACATCCTGATTAATAACCCTTTGTTAACTTATCCATTGTTCCCACTAGACTGTGAGTTTCTGGACAACAAAAAAATGTATCCTTCATTTCTATAGCCCAGAATTTCACTAATTTTTTAAATCAAACAATTAAATGGAGTTAATATAACAAGGTGAAGCTATACATATACTTATAATGAGATTAGGTCCCTAAAAACAATTCCCATAAATACGGGATACAAAGGATGTGGTTTAGAAGCAGTATACTTGAATAAGATTTAAGGATCTTACATTTAATTATTAACTCAATAGAAGCAAACATTAGTATTTTACTACTTGAAAATATGAATGTCTACTAAGTTTGTATTAGAAAATGTAGTGGATAAAGGGGAAAAGAGAACTAAATTTTCCTTCCCACTTGTCAGGCCACATACAAAACAATACTTCTGGTGATCCCATTTTGGTAAGTCTATAAACAAACAGGAATGGAGGAGAAAACATAAAACCATGTCATGTGAGCAATGGGTTTAGGAACCAGAGATGTTCAGAACAGAGGTGAGAGTGATCCAGGAAGGTGGCATTCCTTCCAAATAATTGAAAAACTATCACATAGAAGATGGATTGGACTTGTGTACTCCTAAGAAATAAAAATCATGTATAGCAATGTAAGGTATAAGGACTCAGATTTCACCATTATGTAAGCAAATAACTTTTATAATAGAGTCTAAAACGATGCCTGAGTATCTAAGAGATACTTTAAAATGTTTGAATGAATAAATAAAGTGAAGTGAAAATACACTCCCTTGGCAGGTAGGGTATTTCTTTTTCCACAAAGTATTTAGTACAAGCTGAATAACAACTAGGAAATGTTATAATGGGGATAGATGATTAGAATAGATACACTCTGTTCTTCCTTCCAAGCCATGAATTCTTCTTTTCAGTAATTCTATTCACTTTAAAGAAAAACAGCATTGCTTTTACACAAGTCAGTGTTGACAGTGTACATAGCTAGTTATATATACGTCACAAGACACTCTCCAACCAAAACAATAATGTCATTTTACCCTGGGTAATTCTCACTAGGTTTCTGCTTTTGGAAAACTCAATTGGTGAAAGAAAGTTCATAATCAGTGTTTTCAGAATACATTTTGGGGCATGAAGCAAACCTCACACCAACAATTGCATTATTGCTTATTCATTTTTGCTATTAGTCATGGAACAACACAGGTGCCCTGAATAAGTTCCTGGGCATATAAACGTTGACCTCTGCCTCTGAGAGCTAGTCTAGATTGAGAGAAATGCAAAACAGGAAACCTGAGCTTTACCACAAGAAGATGAATGGGCATCATTGATGCCTTAATGTGTGACCTCTTCCAAACAATTATGCTTTATTTATTCAGAAAGCTTGAACTAAAAAGCAGCTCAGGGCATATGTTAGTCTTCTAAAAAATAATAATCAGTATCATGACTAGTGCTTCAAATACATGAAATTTGCTCTGTGAATTATGAGTGGTCCTCGTGCCAGCATCTTTATTATTATCAACCAAGAACTTTGAGAGTTTCTTATGTTCCAGGCACGGGGCTATGCAGATGATTAAGACATTGTTTTTGCCCTAAATAGAGCTTACATGTAGGATAGATAAAATATACTAACATGAAAATTTGATTTGTCACAGTGCTTGTGCAAAGAATATAAGCTTTGGTTTCTGACAGACTTCAGTGTATCTCCACCACTTTTGACCTTGGTCAGTTTTCCTAAATTTTTATGAGTCTTTGGTTCACTGATAACTTGATAACTACCTAACTTTTTTTTTGTTATAAGCCTTGAGTCACATCCAGTAGAAAAGACAAAATACAAAAATACAGAGTATTGTTTTAGGTGCTAAATGCAAAGACTAGATCAGAGGTTGGCCAAATTTTTCTATAAAAGGCCAGATAATAAACATTTTGGGCTTCACAGGCTATATGACATCTATCACAACTACTTAACTTTACTGTGTTGTAGCATGAAAGCAGCCATAGACAATATGTAAATGAATGAGCATGGTGGAATTCTGATAACATTTTATTTATGAAAACAGATAGGCAGGTGTATAATTTACCAATCCCTGGACCAGACAGTAAGGGCTTTAAAAGTTAAGAGAGAGAATGATTATCAAAGAACTGGCAGACTGTCTTCAAAGAGGAAAAGGAATGTTTTCTTATTTGTTTATTTTGGATTTTATTTTTTATCCAAGTTAAACATGTGCAAAGTACATAATCAACTCATTCTGCAAGATTTACTATGAAAAAGTTCCCTTGTCTGAGACTCAATCATTTTCAGCTCCGTCAGCTGATTTTTCTAATATTAACTTCCAAATCTCTAAATAATATAGGTATGTATTGCTTCTTATTGATTTTCAGTTTCAGGTATTACCTAGTGAGTTTCTACTGTGAAAAATGGAGATTCCCCATCACCCCTATCCCCCTAAACTACCATCACATAACCATACTTCCTGTCACTCATTCACTCGGCCTCCCAGCAGAGTTACTTATTAATTTTCATTAGATCAATATTTAGCATTTACATGATTATGACTATGTGTGTGATTCAATCTTGAATCATATAATATATTATGATTACTTTACCTCTGTTGTATAATATTTTATTCTCCCTAGATTTAATAATTTCCTTTTCTGATCCTTTTCTTAGTATCCTTTGTATTGTACTTAAAACCAACTCATCCTCAACATCTTTGAAAGTTGTCTCATTATCTTCATGAGACGTTTACATGTATCAGATGCTCTGACAATTTCACCACTCTGAAGAATGACCTAGAGGAGTACTTCTCAGGCTTATAAATTCATCAGAATTACTTGGAAGGCTCATTAAAACAAAGATTCCGTGGCCTCAATCCCAAAGATTTGAGTGTTTTGAGACAGAGCTGGAGAATTTGCAATTGCAACCAATTCTCAGGTGATACAGATGTCAGTTCCTGCACCACATTTTTGAGAACTGGGATGCACAAGCCAGAGCCTTTGTCCTGCGTCCTTTTGGACTGGGTGCTTCCTACATCAGCTGCAGCCATCAACTGCCATTCACCATCATCTTGGGGATTTCCATGGCTTCTCTCTGGTGTTGCTATTAAAAAACTCAAAGCCATTCTCAATACTGATTCCTTGTATGTGCCCTTCAGATAACAATGCCTGTCATTGTCAAATCATCTTATAATGTTAGAGTGTTTTATCTTCCCTATATGTGAGCTTGTTTTAGGGAAAGAACAATGTCTTACTCATCTCTGTGTATCTCCCATGTCTGGCACATAGAAGCACTCTGAACAAAGTGTGTGGCTGATGATTTCTCCATAGATCTTTATAAAAATACCACTTTGTTTTCAGTAGTCTGGGGGGGGGGTCTGTTAACAAATAGCCCCACATACAGAAAACAGATTTGCTTAAATTTTGCATCTTCCTTCTGACCTATAAAGGCCTTTTAGTTCAAATTTGCCAGTGTGTATTTTCTTCTTTAAAACTTCCTCTGCGTGTACTTAATTTTTGCGCATATATGTAGTTGATATGTATTTATTGATTGTTTCAGTACATCTGTATTTTTTAAAAGGCCTGGGGCTACACTCACTGTCCTATAGGAGACTCCTATAAGTTCATTTTATCCTAAGTGGTGGGTTCCAAGTTTGTATGAAATTGGATATGGGAAATCTAATCTTCAACCTTTCTTATTGTATGCACTATAAATGCCACAATTGTTGGCCAAATATAATTCCTCTGTCTACTACATGGATACTGAATCGTGTTCTACCTCAGGTCAAACATCACAAGTTATTCAATTTTCCCATGCCAAAATGTGGTTGTCTGCTGGGAACTATATAGTGAGATATTATACACAATTTGCCATTTAGGCAAAAATATTATTAAATAATTTATTTTTTTCCTATAATGCAGTTACTAGCAAGATCCACAGGTACCACATGGATGATGTGAATCTCATAAAGGAGTTCTATCTTTTATCCAACTCAATCTCAACATTTTCTGTCATATTCAAATTCATATCCATGATAAACACCAGCAGTAGACTAATTATGTACAACATCAACTTTAGGATTTCATCCAGGGAACAAGTTACTATACTTGCTTTCCTTTTCATGTACAGCTTATGGAGCATATCCAACCCACTTTGCATAAAGAATGATAAAATCTTACACACCTGGCAGTGAGGGAGTGGACCTGTATGCCGGAGATAACTGGGGCAAGTAAATGATAAACATGGTGATAGTACTATCATTACCTTCCTCAAATGGAAGATAAATCTATGAGCACAAATGTCATATGTTGAATAAGTGAACAGTCATTCTGTCATCCTTCACTGCCAATTCCTTCCAACTTATCTGGATTGTATTACAGCTGAATCCATCTTATGAGTTATATAGCAGTTTCTTAAAGATGAAATTATGTGTTGCAACAGGCCAAATGTGTTTGCTGTAGGCCCATCTGTCTCAGTAGTTCTTGTTCACACACCAGCTATTTTTTCATATTTAAGGATATTTATTGCATATAAATATACCAAAGCACAAATAACAGGCAGGAATATTTTAGACAAACCCATGACATATATCTAAATATTAAAAGAGAATCAAACAAGGGGACAGTAATTCTCTGTTGGGTGTCAATAACAGGTCTTTCCACATCACTTAATATTTAGTGGGTGGCAATTAGGATTTTCAATTCTCTTAAACCAAAGTTTGGCATGATGGAATGGAGATAAATCTGAATACATTCTTTTCAATGAGGCAAGATACTTAGCTTTAGAAAGCATGAAATCCCAAACCTATCCAAATTGCATTCAAATAAGAACCGAAAACACAGAATGATAGAGTACTAGAATTGGAAGAATCTTGGAGATCATTGACTATAAACCTCCTGTTCATGTCTGAAACCTTTTAAAGCATTGAGACTTAGATTTTCCTAGCCTTTGGCTAAATATTTCTTGTGGTGGGGGAGCTTTCCTGAAACTATGCTATGCTATATTTGTACCCTTTGATCATTCACACCATTTATATTTATCAAATGCTTACTGTATCCCAGGGATTCTTCTGAGAACTGGAACCTATATGGTTTCTGTACCAGTCAGCAGTCTTTTATTTACAGGTACTAAAACAATGCAACCAACCCAGATGCATTATTTAAGCAAAGGAAGGGATTTAAAACAATTTTCCATTAGTGAAAAATCCAGGGGTAGATCTAATTTTGGATATGATTGGAATAAGATGCTCAAATGACTTCATTAGGATGTTTTTCTCCATTTTTTTGCTCTCTTTTCCTCTGAGTTTACCCCCATGCTCAGACAGGCTCTCCACTATGTAGTGAGAAAACTGTGACACAGGTCCAGAATTATATGTTCTCCATCTCCCTGTAACTTCTTTTCAGTCTGCCACCTGGACCCAGAGTAAGGACAATTCTGCCTTTATATAACCAACTTCAACTATGATGTCTTCCCTTAAGACTTTTCTACTTCAAAGTGATTTCACCATTCTTTTCACCTGACTGTAGAGATTATAGAGCCCTTTATCTTGAGTGCTTGCAAAACATTTGATGAATAGATAAATGAACGAATGACTAAACAGATAAATTTTCCCAAGCTAGTATCTGAAGAATCTGGGGATCAAATTAAGTTTTGCATAATTCTTTATATAGTTATGTGACAGAGAAACAGAAAAACAATAGGAACACGTCACAACACAATGTGTCAGGGACTGCAATAAAGTGCCAGGCAAATTTGTGAATACCTTTACTTGAAGGACTAAATTCAATGCTTTAGAAGTTTTCCTACCAGAGTATGTCATTTACTACATACAGGCCATCTTAAGTAAACATATAAATAAATATGAAAAAATATATTTACGAAGTTGCATTTTCACCAGTTATTTCTGCTTTAAAAAATTATGTCCCCAATGAAATGAGAACTAAAGCTCAGTGAATCATACCTATTATTAATGTTCTTATTCATTTCCTCTGATCTCCGTTATTTTTTACAAAATTAAAATATATTGAAATTATAGCAGATACTAGAGCTATGTCATAAAATCCACAGTCCTTCCCTCAAAGAGTTGCCTGAATTAGATAGAGAGTCCATTATGTTATGATGCTGAGAATGAGAAAGCACAAGTTACTACAGGAGCCCTTCACACAGTCTGTGGGAGAGTTGCAGGTAGAGAAGGCCTTTCAGAGTTGCTGACATCTGAGTTTAGAGTTGAAGGGTTCATAGGCATTAGTCAGGTAAAGAAAGGGGCCTACTCATCTGTATGACTAATTTATCATCATGGTATAGAATTATAAAGAACAACCCTGGATTTTTATTTCTCATCTTTCCTGACATACTGTGGAATAAACCATGCTCTGTTTTGTCCACTGGTGTAAATGATACCTGGTTGACTGACCAGCTTGTCTTCTTCTGGTAACAGCACAAGTACAGGAAAGAGCCTACATTTCTTTGTCTACATTCCTACTGCCTGTTGCCTCCTGCCTTTCACTCTCACTATAGGAGTGGGTTTGTGACTCAGGCTTGGCCAGTCAGAACTGCATGCTCTTGACCAACATGGATGTGTTCAGTGGTAGATGCATGACCCGATCTAGACCTGTGGGACTTGGTCTCAGGGCTTTTCCTGGAACCAATGTGAGAAGCACACTTTTTCTCTCTTAGGGGTGCTAAGCTGTCTGGTTAAAAGCCTGGTGAGGTTGGCCATCTTTGCACCCCTTGGAAAATGCTTAACTTAGAAGGGTGCCAATATAGAGGAAAGCAGAAATGAGCAATGGAGAGAGTGAGAGAGAGAGAGAGAGAGAATACTGACTGAATCCCACTGCGCCTACTGAAGCAAGCTCAGTGTGTTTGCGATTTTCACATTTATAAAACAATACATTTCTTGTTATACTTGAGCCAGTTTGACTTGGATTCCTGTCACATGTAACCAAAATATTCTGCTCAATACATTTGGTTATTTTGGATGTTGTCTATACCCAGTTAGTGCTCAGGAACACAACTTTAATTAACTAATTTTTATTCAAGTAAATGAGGGAATATAGAAATCAGAGAACAATGAGGCACTTCTTGAAGCCTGGTCTGTGGTGACTGGCCCAGATAGAACAGTGGAGAGAGCATGCTAAGGGGCATGGGGTGAAAGCCTCAAGCTACTTCCACTCATGGCAGAAGGCAAAGGGGCCAGCATATGCAAAGATCACATGGTGAGAGAGGAAGAGAGGAGGCGGTAGGTGCTAGGTTCTTTTTAACAACCAACCAGCTCTCATGGGAACTAATACACTCACTCACTTATTACCTAAAGGACAACACCAAGCCAGTCATGAGCATTTAGTATTTGTAGGTTTGTTTTGGAAAAAAAGATGGCTCTATGCATCATATTTGTAATCTGAGTTTCCTGGGAATGATCTGTAAATATAATGAGATCATATTAATAGCATATTAACAATACTGCCCTCTTGCACTTATTCACTCATTAAGATGTTTAAGTACAGAGAAAGTAGCCCTCAGAACGGCTGAAAGTCCTCCCAGGGTGTAGCACACCAGCTTACAGAGAAGTCCCCTTCTGGACACTGAGACACCCCACAGGGACTGAAGGTAAGAAGTGACCAGTGGTGGAAGAAGCAAGAACTATCTATTACCTTCTGAGTTACCCTCTTTAGAGGAAAGTTCAAACAGTACATCTTAGGCTGAAATGTTTTACAGAAATTTTAGTGTAACAGATAATTTAATCTTTATTATACCTCTCTCTTCTAAACACTAATTAGCTGAACTTTACTGAATACTTATTATGTGTCAAGCACAGTAAACGAGTTCTTAACATCAATTAATTCATTTAGTCCTCATGACAATCTACATGGTATTATTATAGATTATTAACCAAATTTCAAAGATGAAGGCTCAGAAAGGGTAAGTAACTTGTCCTGGAGCTGGAATATGAATCCCAGCACTTGACCCCTGAGGTTATGCTCTTAGTCTCCATTCAATACCCTCTTGCTAAGATTGCTGTGTGATTTAATAGGATTTGGTTTGGCTGGATTTGATAGCAGGGTATTGTGGACATTACCACTCACCATTGCCCTTCAATGAGTGAGGTGTTGTTTCTGGGTCAAGATGACTGGGTCTAGCTCCTTCAGGCTATGTTCTCTTTGAAGAGGATCCTCAGGAACATACACAAAGAGATTTCTGGGGTGAGAAGGCACGTGATCAGTCTTACCTGCTCCTTACACATGATCTGGGGTGTCTAAACCTCTTCCCGGTGTACAGCTGGAGCCCTTACTAAGCAATTTGTGGATTTTGAGTGGAGATGAAACATGTATGAATATCTATAGTATTTCTAGTAAAGCCTCTTCTCAAACCTGTGAATAAAAAGAAAAGGAAGTATCTTATTAATTGTATTTATAGAAATGTCACCCATTGACTTGTAATGTTAATAATTTCTGGTCTTGATCATGGTTTTGATAAATGTGAACACAGGCCATTTCTGACTAATGCTAAGATTAATCGATGGACCTTGGTTTTTGTGTGTATGGGTATATGTTATGTGTAGATCTTCACTGGTGCATAGAAACACTGCCGAATGCTGATGAAGGCTTTGCTTCCTCCTTCATCATGTCATTTTACATCTGTTTAAATTGTACTACCCTAAAAAAATCTTACCTTATTAGCAAAGTCATCTCTGACATTCCTAGGTCCCAGATGTTTCTCTCCCTCACCTTAGAACTTCTGCAGTTCTTATAGCCTATGCCAGGGTTTCTCATCCTCAACAACCTAAACACTGGTGACATCTGGACTACAATTCTTTGTTGTGGGGCTGTTCTGTGCATTGTAGGATGTTTAGCTATATCTCTGGGTTCTACCCACTAATGCTAGTAGCACATATACCACTAGTTATGACAATTAAAAATGTCTCCATACATTGTCAAATATTCTGGGGAGGAAAATAGCCCTCGATTGGGACCACTAGCCTATGTCAAACAATTTAATTTTAAATATACTTCTATATAATCCTCCAGTTATCATAATTATTCATATTTCCTCAACAAGATGGCATATCTCTGAGGCAGAAACTATGTTTTGTTGTATGCCTTCTGTTCTCCCAAATGTGAAGGCAAGAGGAAAAAGGAAAGTCAACTAATATTTATTGGGTGCCAGCCTTGTGGCTGAATATTTCTAAGTGCTTTCTTTGCATGTGTCATTTCATCAATTCATTCCATAAATATTTTTTTAATTGAATCCTACTGCTATATGGCACTCAAGAGTCAATGTTCAAATCCTGGCACTTCTGCTTAGTGTGACCTTGGATAACTCAATACTTCAGTGTCTCAGTTTCCTCATCCATAAAATGGGATAATAATATCATCTATCCCATGGGGCTGCGAGGATTATGTGGGTTGAAATGTGGGAAACATTTAGAACAGGATCTGGCACGTATAAACATCTGTGCTTCTGCTTTGTCTTAGTAATAAATATCACTATTACTACATGTCAGGACTGGATACTTGGTGCTGAGGATTCGGTGATGGACAAGAGACCTCATTCTCATGGAGCTCGTGTTCTAATGTGGTCTCACATAATCCTCATAAAAACTATATGCAATATAATTGGCTCCATTTCACAGGTGGGGAAGTATAACTCATTGAGAGGAAGTAATTTGCCCAAGGTCACACTCTATTAGCTACCAGGGCCAGAGTTTGAACCCAGCTGTCTCTGGAAACAAGGCCATACTCAGTACTTAGTAGGTTCTCAATACACTTGCTGATGACTAGACTGAAAAGGAAATTATTTTTTCCTCCTTTTACTTCTGTTTTCCCTTCCTTTCCTAAAGGATCTTGGTACTTTCCTTTAAGTTTGATGAATAGATTTAGCTTCTCAATTCATATTACAATGAATACTTGGGGATATTTATTTCTCTTGTGAACACCCTGCTATCTGTCCTGATGAACCAATCCTAGTCTTTAGATATATGAAATTTCATTGAAAATGAAATGTCCACAGTGATTCATCTTTCAGCAAATGGGTAATGTGTACTTTGGAGTTTAAAAATAGAGATGAGTCAAGAAAATCATATGTTTCCTATTTTTAAAAAACACTTTTCAAAGACTTGGGTGCCCCTCCACCCTTACCATCATATTAAATATGATGACCATAATTGGGGTACACATCCAAATAGAACCTAAAATAGCTCATTCCTTTCCAATTATAACATTTAGAAATACCATTTATCAAAATAATAATTTCAGCTATTTCTAGCCGAAGGTCATGTGGGCTCAGGGACTCTCCAGTGTGTCAATATCATCATCCCGGGGCTATCACCACACGGAATGTGATGAATGATTAGATGATCCTGTGACATTCTTCATTGCTTGTTCTCTGTCTGGACATGGTAACTGAGACATTGGGGTCATGGACATGGGCTCCCTTTTAGCTAAATGACTCTGTTATTATTGTCCCAGGACTCTGCCCACGTGGGTTGATGTGTGCTACTTCATAGTGGGTTTGGATGAAGAGCTGCAGCCAGGCTGGTTAGGCTGCAATCTGGAAACTTACAAGAAAATCCTATGTTTTGCACCTTTCAAGTCAGCTCTCTGCTTCAGCAGGAAGCCCAGCCCGTTGGCTGTTACAAGTTCTGTGTCCTTGGCTCACCTTAATGGCAATGAGATGTTGATTTTCAGGTTTAATTCAAAATGGTTTCCTCTGTTTTAATGAAGTTTTATCAAACTACATCCTGAAACAATGTGTTGTGCAAAAAGTTTTACTTTTTTTTTTCCAGGGGAATGTGAAAAAGAGGAAGTTTCCAGAAAATTCTTTAAGTTAAAAAATATTTGTATTTGCACTTGAATTTTTGTTTGAAAAAAACCTACATGTCCAGTGACTTTACATGTCTATTTTTGTGAACAAAAACCATATCCAAAAAACAAAAGAAGAAAAAGATGAAAAGAAGAATGACTGAAGGAATAACAGTAAAGACAAACCAAACTTTGTAGCGGCATTGGTAGGGGCCTTCTATCTCCTTCTCTTAGGACTGGTCTTCACTCACACTGAGGACTTTGAAATATTCTCTTGGGTCTGTGTGTGTCCCTGTCTGCTTTTCTTCTAATGCTGACAGGTTTTGAAAGTGTTCCTCACTTTCAAGTCACACTTCTAAGTCAGGAATCCAATCATAGGCTCCCAGATCAGCTCTCCCTTCTGTCCTAGCAGGTGTGTCACACTTCAGTACGGTGGCCACCACACCACTCTGCAGTTCAGCTATTATGGATTCACCCTCATCCCATCATATAAATTCTTTAAGGTGGTCCGTCCACTGCCAAAACTGGAGAATAGACAGATAGTATTGTCCCTATTTTGCCTCACATGGAGAAAACAAAATCTTGTCTCTGTCTTTACCCTGCCAAGTCTCTATATGTATTTGGCACATTTAATATGTTTACCATCAGTTAACAATATAAATGATCCCACATTGCCTTACTTCACACACACACACACACACACACACACACACACTTCTTAAATAGACCAAGGAAACACCAAAGTTTTCATTGTGAGCAGTCAGTCCTATGAAAAACACACTAATTTTTAAGAGTGCAGAAACTTCAGAAGGTTGATTTAGAGATGATATAACCTTGCTCTGCTTCAGGAGAAATAAGAAGTGTTAAAAAGAGGTGCTAGAGATTGATGGTGAGCAAGACACACATGGCAGGGAATGCTTCAGCCAGCTGAAATGCATCCCTCACTGATTTTGACTTTGCTCTAGCTTTTCCCATCACTGTGTCTTTCTGCTCTGATCATTCCTTGCCCTGCAGATCCA
Organism: Lepilemur ruficaudatus; assembly: GCA_963574885.1. Lineage (NCBI taxonomy): Eukaryota > Metazoa > Chordata > Mammalia > Primates > Lepilemuridae > Lepilemur > Lepilemur ruficaudatus. The sequence goes on along the minus strand of CAUYRT010087830.1, from coordinate 16,877 downwards.
GCTGAAATTCATTATTCTCTAAGCTGTGCTCCTAATAGTTGTCATCTTTCCCTTCTCTGAAGCATTTTGGGCTTCTTCTGTTGTAAGTAGGATGCCCTTCTCTGGGATTTTGTGTACTTGGCCTTTTAGCTTCAAGTTGAGGGACTGTGTCTTGCCTCTCATGGAATCACTTGCCTAGCACAATGATGAGAATATTCATAGCTGCTCAATAATTGTTTATGGAATGAATGGAAGGAGGAACTTGATATTATATTTGAAAAGTGAGGGGTAAGGATATAGATAAAGAACACAAATATTGACACGGAAGATTTGAGTTCAAGCATCAGCTGTGTGAATAGGGTATGGAGTGTCATTTAAGCCTTCCCCAGAAAGGCTGAGGATAATAATGCTCACCTGTGAATGCTCTAGACTTATGTGAATCACATGAGTTGATGTATAGGCATTGCGGTTTGTGAACTGTTATACCTTGTAAAGAGATTTAATACTCAATACTCGATATACCTCCCTTCACTCCATTCTTTTCTTCTTTCTTGTTACACTAATACTAACAAGAATATTTTCTTTGACATGAGAAATTACCACAGATCTACCAAGAAGTATACTATGGAATAGTGAATAGATTGCTCACTGAGACACCTGTCAGAGTGCAGGTTCATGCTGTGGGTGCATGCAGTGACTGTTACATCACTGTAAGTGTATACGTGAGTATAGACCTTGCAATGTTGGGTTTTGAATTCACTACCCTTTGCACAAGTGATATAACCAGTTATACAGTTCCATAATTCTGTTGGTCCTCCAATATGGTCTTGAGCTAATCAATCAATTAACTGAAAGAATAATCCCTTTTTATGATTGCTGAATGTTGAGGTATTTTCTGGTTTGGAATCGGCTAGGTACAACTTCCTCACACTTCAAAAACATTTTTGAGAATTGAAAGAATAAAGTTAATGCTAAAAATAATTGTTTAATGATTGAACCTTCAATTAGCCACAGCATCAGGGACCCTCTCTTTATCACTGAAGAGAAATATTCTTTGACATCCCTTTTCAGGAGTAAAATTGGTAAGCTCTAAGTTGAAACAGAAAGGGAGAGAACTCAGAACTAAACATCCTCATTGAATCCACATACCTAGGATAGTTCAGTGTACATTACGTCTTATCAGTATCATTATATTTTATGATGTTTGCAGCAGCAGTGGTTTAAAAAAAATCTAGTTTTAAAAATAGAAATCCAAATACACAAGGCAGGGAAAAAACCCTCCATTGCATCAGTATGAACATTTCTGTAGTCTTTTTTTTCTTTTGGCATCCTGATCTCTTTGAAAATTCTCTCCTCTCTACTTATGGGTAAAGTACACCTACTAACAGCCTAGAGGAATTATGCAATGTGCTTTGCACAACTCCCTATGGCCTCAGGTAACAATGTAAATGAACCTTATTAGACAATTTTTTTACTGTACATGGAGAAAATTATTTTTAAATAAGTTTTTTTTCTTTTAAATTCAGTAAAAACTGCTTGTCTTGAATGAAAAAGCCACATGAGAAGGAATTAGGGCATGTTACAGTTCAGCTGTTTGAGTCAGATGTAAGAAAAAAAAATTGGCATTTCTGAGGTGGAAAAAGCTAGGTCTTCCTTCATAGGAATCACAAAAATAACTGCTGAAAGCCCTCAAACTTTCCAAGAGATACTTCTTTAAAAGTTATGTGTAACTAAAAATAGGAGAATTATAATGGAAGTCAGTGTGCATGTGTGTAAAGTCCCAGAGCAGCAGAGGGGGCGTGGGCTGGAAACTCAGGGCTTGTGATTTCAAATCTGTCGGCTAGAAGAGCATTTAACCCAGAGCAGTCACCCTGCATTCTTTACCTGTAAAATGGAGATCACAAAGAAGTCTTGATGAAATAAACTTTAGGTTTGTCATTTGGCTGCATAAAGGAATGATGACAATCACCTTGCAGGACTATAGAAAGACTGGCTCTTGACTGTGGTGGCTTTGAACAGTGTAACCTGAAGTGGTGGAGACCTCACCTTTGGGAGCATTTGTTTCTAGACCTGAGAACTTAACTGTGGTCGGACCTTGAGAAAACTCCTGACCCAACATGACTGGGGATCGTCTAATGGGATTAGCAGTACTTACTCCACAATGACAAAGAATATGTGAACAAGCACTGTTCTAAGATACAATGGTGCCAAGGGCTGGGGGTGGTGGTGGGAAGGGACCAGGAGCAACTGCTTAATGAGTACAGGGTTTCTTTTTCCGGTGATTAAAAACTTTTGGGAACTAAAGAGAGGTGCGGTTGCACAACATTGTGAATGTACTAAATGCCACTGAATCGTTTACTTTAAAATGGTTAATTTTAAGTTTTGCAAATTTTACCTCACTAAAGGAAAATACATTTGTGTTTCAACTTAGAAGGAACCTACTCAATGCAAGCATGATTTATCACTGCTGGCAGATATGTGTAAGGTTCTTTTAATGATTTTGAATGGGATGACTGCAATTTATACTTCTGTTTTTTCAATTAAAGAAGGCATTAACAGCCTTCATTGGAAAAGATGCTTGTCTAAAATAGAAGAAACACAGACACATTTAGAAGAGGAGGCTTTTTTGTTTTGTTTTTACAAACTGATATAATAGTTTGCTAACTCTCTTTAATTTGCAGAAATGGGACTTAGCATATAGAGGGAACAAATGAATGGGTGAGCTATAGCATTATCACACAAGTGTTGAAACTGTACCTTCAGTGTGTTGATGACACACAGCCCTCCTGAGACATCTTGACTCATTCCTTCACATTTCAAAAAGCACTCGACTGAAAGGAATGTGGGCTAGGGCAGAATTTAGTATGACTGAAAATTCATAGAAGAGAGCTCCATCATCAGCTTGCCCTACTTGCCAGGACATAATCACTTCATTCTATATTGCTCTTTTCTTTTTCCCTCTCCAGCTCCCCTTCTTTCTCAAGCCTGCCCCCAAGCTCTTCAGTAAAATCACTAATCTGCCTCTTGAACCTCTTCCTTATTTCTCGCATCCATTATCCTTGCATGCTTCCATTGAAAACATTCTGCGTGAGATGTCATACCAGGTCAGGACCAGTCAAGGAGCCGATTTCTGCAAGTGCATCATTTGTTTCTAATCTAATGAGGAGGCCCACACCCAGAATACTCCCAGTTGCTATGTCTCTCTCCAGGTGGAGCTCCAGACTCTCGGGTGCCAGATGATTAAGCCTTGCTTCTAGCAGGGGTTGGAAGCAGCTGCTCCCATATCAAACCTCTTTTTCTCTCAGCCAGTTGCGGCAGAGTCTACACCCAGCTGTGATGCGCGGTGCCCACTGGCAGCTCTCATCTCTACCGACAACCTTTCATCTCAATTCTCTATAAACTTTTCTTAATATCTGCTTGTTAAACCTGACAGAATGGCATTAGAACAAAGCTAACCTGGCTGCTGAAATGCTGGCAGCATCATCTGTCAGGCCTTTTTGTTTCTCCCTTTGATAAAGTTTTGCCTGGCTATTATTGTAGAGGCCTTGTTGGATGGTTCTGAGGCCTCAGAGCAGAAAGGCATCCATCTGCTGCAGAAAGCTCAAAGGGGGATGTGGTCCTGGGGTGTATCCTGAGTTGAGTCATGTATTTCTTCCCCCAAATTAGTCCCAGTAACTATCAAATCAAACCTTCCCATCTCAGCTTATATAAGTACTTGAAAAACTTTTTGAAATAAAACTTTTAAACTTGGTTGTTTGTTATACTTAAAAATTCCAGAAGCAAGATTTTAGGTAGTTGCAGTAAATGGTCACAGGAATGAGTTGCTTTTTTAGGGGTGCTCTGAGAAAATAGCATTAAGTGACGGTGATAAGTTAGATCTTACATAAATAAGAAAATGACTTTCTTTGTGGTATAACATGAAATCTCTGTCTCTCCAGGAAGCCCAGCTGGTGTGTGCTGGTGTCTGAGTTGACATCATCAGCAATTAGAATGCTGTCTGGGCAGACAGAAGGGCAAGCTTTGCAACTCCATTTCTCTATAAAGAGCCCACCCTGTCTTCAGACAGGTTAAAAGCCCTTTCTAAGAATAGGGCATGACCACGGGGCTAAATCTAGCTTTAAGGCTTTCTCTTAAGGAATGGCAACTGGCTTTCCACCTACAATCTTTATACAGACCTGGGGAAGGTTGGATATGAGCCATGGAAATTGCACTCTAAAACTCATGTAGCATAACCCTTGCCAGAAGAGTAGATGCACAGCAAATGACATTTGCCATTTGATTTAAAAGTTTGGTTGACAAGCTGAAGTGCCCTACCTGGAGAAGGGCATCAATAATTTAGTTTGTCCAATTTAGCCTTTAGTCTTCTAGAGCAGCTGCCCGTCCACTTCCCATCCCCACTGCTGGCCAAGGAAGGATTATATGGTAGTGTTTACACAATCTTCATTAGCATTGTCCTCTCACATTTCTTTATAACTGAGTTTTCCATATATACTTGTTTTAACCTATGTAAAGGCAGGTGCTAGATTTGAAATATTCTTTGTGATCATCTCTGCCTTCCTGCAAAGAACCTAACCAGTCTAGATCACAGTGAAATCTCCATGAATGCCATTGCCACTACCTACCTGCAGGGGGCATCAACTCAGAGCACTATTTTTATGTCCTTAAGTGCATCTCAAAATTCGGTACATGTTTGTAAGAAGAAAAAGCCATTTTCTCAAGAACTGTGGGTCATCACTTTGGAAATAACAGTATGGCACAATATTAAACTCAGTTAATGTCTGTTTCAAGTTCAAGGACAAACAGATGAGATGTCTGGTTCTCCACTCCCCCATACCCATATGCTCTTCCCCTCAAGCTATGCCAGGGAGAGAATTCCCATCTCTAGACTTTTCTCCTTATAGGGTGTGCTTTTTGCCATTAAGAAATCTGCTTGGATGTGGAAGACTCCAAGTACTAAATTATGTCTCCTGCTCCCTGGCAGCAACTGTGCCAAGGTCCAAAAGGAGAATTGGGTAGGTGTGTCCTAATAGGAGACAGTATTCCTACTCTAAGTGCCATAAAATCTTTTGAAGTCATTGTCTGGTGGATCTAAGAAGATTGATCCTGAAGGTGTGAGCTCAGAGCTGCAAGTCAGAAGCTCAGAGTTGTAATTCTTGGGTTGGCAATGACTCACTGTAGGGCCTGAGGCAAACCCACTCATCTTCTCTGTGCACCAATTTATTCATCTGCAAACTTAGAGAAATTAACACACAATTTCCTGATGGGGCTGTTTTATAGTTTAGGCATTAATATAATAATCATGGCATGTAAGTTCGATGGAAAGCACCCCCAGAAGTTTTATCTGCTGGAAGTCTCTAAGAATTTTTAGTCAGCTTTGTTGTTTTTGTTTCCAAATCTGGACTTCCCTCTTTGGAGGTCTTTAAATCCCCAGTAAGGAAATTCAAGTTCCCTTGAAGTTTTGTTCTAATCTTGGTAAACACAGATGATTTCCTTTAGGACTATGTCACATGGTGGTTTTGCAAAAGAGATCTTCTCACCTACCGCAAAGACCCCCTGCTACCCTTTAGGACCAGATGCCATGCAGGATGGGAACCAGCTTCTGTGGTGGGATCACGTTGTCTCTGAGCCCATCTGTGTAAAAGCCTCCTTGGGGTCTTTGGTCTTGGCAGAGCTATTGAGTCAACCAAGAAGCATCATAAAGATGTCCTCTTTTGTTGATGCTCTTCTTCCATGTTTAATGAAACAGTGCTTTGGGGAATTAAAAAAAGTCAAAATGAAAAACGATGTGCCAATAAATGGAAATTGAATGAATGTGTTAGCATTAATTTGTTACATTCTACATGTGCTCCTCTGAAGAAGTGGTGTTTGTATTTAGGCTCAGCAGCAGGCTTCTAGTATGGTAAAGTAAGAAGGGACCCAGGAGAAATTGATCCAGCAACCCCCACATGGCTTCCATCCCAGTCAGATCCCTCTGATTAGCTTACTTCTCTCTCCTTTGGAAAGGAGAGCAATTCCTAAGTGCTCTAGTCTCTGGGCGGACTGGCCTCTGCTGTCTGTCTTCCGTATTTCAGCTCTCTTGAGTCCTGAAGCATATTTCTGTCTCATCTACTTAACGTTTCTGTTAAATCTCTGCCACCATGCCTGTTTCTTCAGCTCACTAGATTTTACACTCATTTGCCAGTGGCCGTGAAAGGAAATGACAGCAGAGTTTCTCATGGACTTGGCTTCCATCCAGCATGGAAAACGTACTGAGTTGATGTCTCCCAGAGCTGTCTTTAACTTAGGTGTCCCTGTTTCATTGGGCTCAGCAGATTTCCTACATCTGGGTGTATGGCTTTGTAAAGAGTTCAGTCTTGAGACTTGTTACCCCCTTATGTGTCCCTATTCCATGTTTAAGGCAAGGAGTCTCTCCACGGGTCTCAGACTGAAAAAGTGCGGATTGTATGAGTCCTGCTTTTAGCAGTGCCCTGTGGAATAAGACACCTCCCGCTCAGTGTTCCCTCTGCTACTTTTAAGGTGTGAACAGACAACCAGGATCCATGAGCTGACAACCATACTGTGTGAGCACCAGAGTTGGTGAGTGGAGCTTTGCTAGTGGCTTGGGCCTGGAAGAAAATAATGGAGAGCAGGCATTCAAGTCTCCTTCATTCATTTACTCAGTCTTTCCTTCTCCTAGCAAATATTAATAGTAACTGAGCTCCTGTTATGCTGTGTACCAGGTTGGCCATTGAGATATGATAGAATAACATGTATTGAGTGCCTACTCCGGAGTAGGCTCTGTGCTAAGTTTGCACCTCCTACAACTCTAAGAGACAATGCTGTGATTACCTCCATTTTAAGAAGAGGAAATTGACGCTTCAAGGTGTTAAGTAATGTCACAGAGCCAGCAAGTGATGGAGCCAGGATTTGAATGCAGACAGTCTCACTCAAAGTCCTGGGTTCTTAACGGCCATGCTATATTGCTTGAATACAACACTTTTTGCTAGACATTGTGAGAGATAGTGGGGAAAATATGACATAATTTCTGTTTTATAGGAGTTAATGAGAATAGAGGGAGTAAACACTCATTGCACTGCCGCTTACAGCAGTATAATCTTAAACATATTACTTCTCTGTGCTTCAATTTTCTAATCTTTAAAATGGGCTTGATAATAGTTCCTGTATCTTAGGGTTATTTTGAGGATTAAATGTTAAGTAAGGATTATGTGTTAAAACATGTAAAATAGGGCAGTGCTTTGATGACCTGAGACTTGTTAGCTATTTATTTATTTTTTTATTATTCACTGTTAATAAAGTAGCAGTATTCATCATGCAACTAGAATACTAGACACTGTATTGATCACTTAGGGATCTATAGTGAATGGAATATATAGTCTGTGTACCCTTTTATACTTTCACTTGAGCAAATGTAGCCAAAAGAGTAATTCTAACAGTAAGGAAATGAGAGCCCTATACAGCAATACTTTCTACTTGAGACAGAGAACAAAATGTTGAGATAGCCAATAATTTCCCCCTAAGTCCCCCAAGAACAAAAGAATGTCATACAGATTGTCCCAAGGAGCAGGGAGCAGAGGAACTGTGGTAGTTGGCATAGAGGAAGTTGTGTGGCAGCAGCTAAGGGAAAGAAGAATAGAGAAGAGCAGCATGCAGCTCAGAGACTCCCCAGATGATTTCATGGTCTTTAACTGGGGACACAAGTGACCACATCTCCCCCATTTCTCTAGCTACCCCAAAGGTGTCCTGAAAGCTCATTGATAGATTTACCTGTCCTTTGTGTCTGGGAATAAAGGAAACGTAGAAGGGCAAAAGGGCTCTCAGGACCCTGCTGCCCCTAGGAAAGGCAGCCCAGCCCTCCCTTTGGCATTGTAAATCACCTCCATTGACTAAATGGCAGAAATCAATTTTTTCTGGGCTTTCCATTCAGGGAATATGTGTGTGAATAAGGGAGATAGATATAAGGGGGGTGTGTTTAGGAGGAAATGGGAGTCTGCACATTTATTTGCTGTATACAGGTTTACAAATGCAAGAAGGAACAGTCTCCATTCTTAAAGAGCTCAAAGCCCTTCCTTCCTGCTTTCTCTGCCCCAGAGATGTACTTAGTCCTGTCTTTGGACTTTCAGATAATATTGCCATGGACGCTAGTCTAGTTGGTCTCCCCCCGCCCCCCACATACACATGCACAAATCAATTATTTGAAGACTGGGACTTATATACCTGCTTTGATTCTGAAAAGAGAAGTGTTTTGGAGCAGAAAATAGAGGTAGGATTTGAAAATTCTTTGTTGAAAATCTTAAAATTTACTTTTATTTGTTTCGCTGTTGGTGAGAATCCTGGAGTATGAACAAGTTGCCTAGGACAATGAGATGACAACTTATTTGTTAAATCCCCACAGAGACATGCCCCCTTAATTGCTGCAAAGAGAAGCTAGAGATGCAGGGCCATCTGAGCCTGAGGCACCACCGCTAACACCAGCACATCCCCCTAAATTCCTGTTCACCCTGAAAATGAGCTCCCTTTTAAGATTGCAAATAATCAAGTATACCTCTCTCTTTCAGGAAAGAGCGCCATTTTCCACCTCCCACAGCTTTCTTTGTTTGGAACTGTTCGTTCCTGGCAGTGATATTCTTAAACCAGGGAAGAATGAGAAAATTTCACTGTCTTGGTGAAATTACCTCATTTAGGAGTAATTGGTATTCACAGAAGAGATGCACATTTTCATCCACCTAGTAATGAACAAATTAACAAGACACCTACTGAGTTGTGTTAACAAAATTACCAAATGTAAAAGGAACTAATTACTAACCACTTTATCCAGACTCAAAACTCAAAACTGCATTCATAATGGGCTTTGTGGCTGACTTGATATACACTGTGGAGAAAGAGAATGAACAGGTGCTTGGTGATCAAAGACTCCAGCCTCAGTGATTGCTTTGGAAGTGGTGCCTGCTTCTCAAGAAGGCTGAGATTGTTTCTAGAAGCCTTTCTTCCTTATTGGTGAGGATGTCTGCAACATTCACACTTTCTTTTCCCAGACAACTGATTGTTGTCCATAAAATAGCAATCAAAACATATGGAAATGAATTTTAGAAGTAGCAATCTTTTCTGAAAAGATTTAGGCAGAGATTGTCCCTGTGATTATGGGGTCAGCTAGCCAAATTCATAAGGGACCCTTGGCATAGTGCCTGAAAGGATTTAGGCTCAAGGAAGATTGCTGATAAAAGTGAATGGAGGGTTATCATATAAATACCAAAATTTTGGTGTTTGCTCACATCAAATAATTTTTTTTTTTGGTTGATGGTATTTGAAACAGACTGGTGGCAGGTTTTCAGGCTAGAGAATTGTTTGGCTCCACTTTCATGAATTAAATCTAATTTCATGTGACAAAGATATTTTTCTTTGACTTTAAGGCAATTTTTGGATTATTTATTTTAATCTAAATATTTCAGTAATTCAGCTAGGAAGTAAAAGAAAAAAATCAGTTAATTATAAAAGTTGAGATAGGAAAATAAAAGAGGTCTTTAGCTACTTCATTTATCCATTCAATGAGTATTAATTGGCTAATTGCCTACTAAAGTAGCCAAGAAAGTTCTATGCTGAGGATAAAACAAGAAACAAGATAAGTAAAATCTCTGCACTCAAACTACATAAATGCTGGGGAATAAGACAGACAAACATGAAGCAAACAAGGAAAAGAATAAAAAAGATGATTTCAGAGAACGATCAATAGTTTGAAGTAAAGGAAACCAAGGATACAGTAGAGTAATGGAGTGAGTTCTAGCTGTGTTCTTCCAGTTAATCCAGTTTTCGCTAGTCCAGATTTCAACCAGCCTGAAGACCATTTTCCAAAGTCTTTACCAATTGTAGATTCTTTGATTAGATTTTCTGCACTTAATCATATTTTCTTTGCTCAGCTATATGCACTAAGGTGTTGATTGTTCTTGCACATTTATCCATAATGTGGTAAATTTTCCTGCACCTTCCTCCAGTGAGGGAGGAAGGCTCTCAATATTTGCCTCTAGGAAACCACTGAGGTATCTGAAGAGAGGTTATCCCTGTTTTGCTAAATGCCAACATATTGAGTGGATCTTAGCATTGAGGCAAAGGTATATGAGCAGTTGGTTCAAAGTAAGTACAGATAGAAACAGAGTCTGGCGTTCTGAGAAATAATTCTCAGTAAGAGTTTCCACCACATAAACACACATACTCAGCGTAGGAATGTGATAGGAACGGGGCGGGCATCAAGTCCTATGCGCTGAGAGCCATCAGGGCTCAAGGAATGTTTATTGATTGTATGAGTAAGTGAATGACTTATTCAATGAATAAATTGAACAAATCTATACTCTTGGGAATTATCTCAGATATTAGAAGGTATAATCAAAATGTGCTAGGAGAAAAGCCAACCACAACAAAGACAATACCACACACACACATACACACCTCATACTAATAATTTTTCCAAAGCAATGCTAGCAAAGGACACTGAGCCTTCTCTGGGATGGTCTGACAGGAAGGGTTTGTGTCAACATTTTTCTTTAGGAAACATTGCCTTTAAGACTTAAGTTCAGTAGCTTTACGTCCTACTTCTGAGAATATGTAAGGTGTCTTCTCTTACCTTTTTATAGCTGATGCCATTCCAAAGTAAGGCAAATATGGGAATATTAGATTTTCTTTTTGGTAAAGCAATGAGATGAAAATAGGAGAAAGTGGTATCATCAATATTAGAGAACTATTTAGCAAATTGGGGACTATTGTGAGGTAGTGGAAAGAGCAAGAGACCAGGGTGGAAAGAGCTGGCTAGTGACTTTGGACAAGTTAATTATCTTCCCTGAAGCTTTTAAAATACAGAGGTTGCTCTATGTCAATTTTCAAAACATAGTCTGTTCAGAGTCTTAGGGAAAGGAAAAAGAATGATTCCATGATGAAATACACTCCCTTTTTATACCTTTCTATCAGAGGTTCATGATGAGCATTGGTACTTAAAGCTCTGAAAATTCTATCATAAAGACATCTGCTTCACTTTGTTTAAAAGAACATTTCCAAAACTTTTTCCTTTTGGTAACTGTTGACATATTATGGAACCACTTATTTCCAAGAAACATGATCTTAGGATGGTGAGTAACACTCTATAATTGATCTTTGTATACACACACACACACACACACACACACACACACACACCTTCATCTCCTTCTTTGCAAGCATTTATCCCCCATTCTCCTACTTTACTGAACCACTGTATTTGAAACTCATTCTCAGTTCAAGTCACCTTATTTTTAAAGTGCTGTTGTAAGAGAAATCTGCCTTCATTAAAACTGTTGGCAGGAGTCACAGCTTCCTAAATATTCCAAAACCCAGCCCACCCCAACCAAACCAAGGTTTTAGGTCAAACCCAGACATAGGAACTTTTCTTATCTGTAGGTCTTTCTGCTAATTTTGCTGAAATGAAGTTACCCTGTCTATGATTATTCTTTCATACATATAGAGATATGTGCATCTAAAAATATTAATATGTAAAAATAGGTGCCATTTACTAATGTGGGGAATTCAGCTGAGAACAGTGCAGCTTTTCAAGGGTTCCCTGTGTTATTGTTCATCTGGACTGCTATAACAAAATGCCATGAACTAAGTAGCTTGTAAACAACATTAATGTATTTCTCACAATTCTGGAGGCTGGAAAGTCCAAGACTAAGAGACCAGCAGATTCGCTGTCTGTTGAGGGCCCACCTTCTGGTTCATAGATGGCACCTTCTCACTCTGTCCTCTGAGACATCTTTTATGAGGGCACTAATCGCATTCATAAGGGTTCCACCCTCATGAACTAATCACCTTCCAAAGGCTCCATCTCCTAATACCATAAAATTGGTGATTAAATTTCAACACATGAATTGGGGGGACACAAATATTCAGACCGTAGCACTCTGAATTCTGTTGATTTTTTGATGGCTACAGATATCCATTTCTCCTCCTTTACCCTTTTCTGACTTGGTCGCCACTGAATTTTCAGTCTTAAACATAGTTTCTGGCACAGAGGTGATACATATTAAAGAAAAGATGTTGAGATAAATGAGTAGGCTGAGGAGAGAGAGAGGAGAGAAGGAGGGAGGAGGAAAGGAAGAAAGTAATGAAGAGGGAAGGAAGGAAGGAAAGCAGATGTGGTCTCTTATAATTTCTTACTATAATAATCTGCCAGTTTTCAAAAGTAGCATCCCCATTTTACCCTGGAAGTTTTCTGTTATCCTAGTGAATTTTCATTTTACTTTCAATTTTCCTATAGTATGTGCTTTTTAAGCTGGTGGTGGCCACTTGTTACTAGAGATACTTTGGGAGATGTTACAGATCAATCAATAATATGCTAATACTTTTGGAGAGATTCTGCTCCAAAAATTTAATTGTTGAAAATTTTATTCCATCATTTGGCTTGAAGCACAGCATGTAGTTGTCACAAGAGGACATTTGCTCCGGGGGTGAGTATGACATTGATAGGATCTAATTTCACACCCACTACAACAGGTTGAAGAACATCACTACTTTGCAGACCTTAAGTTTGTCTGTTGTGTGGTTCCTATTTGTTTCTAGACTCTATTTCCTAGTTTGCTCTGCCAAAACTGGCAGACTAGCAGCTTTTCAACAAAATTAGGCAGAGGATATAATTTTCTGTAGTGTATAATGAAAGCTGGAAAAAAAACATGAAAGTACTGAAATGTCTTTATACAAATCCAAGGGCTTTATGAGGTTGGCAAGAAGATAACTGTGTATCTGAGTGAAGGAGGTTATGACTACATTTGGATAAACAAAATCTGCTGAGATCATGTTTATTGCTAAGATACCAGCCTTAAAAAATAAACACCATAGAGGGTTGAATAAAGAAAAAAAAAGATGAAGAGGTGGCATCTATATCAAAGTGTTTTTACAAATATTAATGGGATATTAATTAGCATTGAATAAGCACTAAGTTGAATTGTGGCTTAAGACAGTAGCATGTAAGAGCTGTATAATACATTGCCACTTTTTATGGTGCTTCCAGTGTTGTGTTAGATGCTATATTCTTCAAAACATGGCTAATACCAGACTTTATCACACATATTTAAAATTATTTGGATTTACTTATACATCAAATATATGAATTAATTGCTGGGTTCTCGTGAGAATACAAATATGCAAAGAATAGACGTGGTTTCATTCCCAAGGGATTTTGTAAACTTTCAAAAGGTTCGCAGATAATTCTCATACAAGGCAGAATGGAATACTCACTAAATGAATGGTACCAACAGGTTTTCTAGGAGTTCAGAGGAGGGAAGTAACACTTCCTTACATAATCAAGGCAGTTGCTTTTGTGGAAGGTGGAATTATAACTGGACTTGGTGGGAGTCCAGGAAGAAGAGATAGGTCTGGAGAGGTAAATACAGAAGGGAGTGAATGAACAAAGATGAGAGAACAGAAAAGACTATCTTTTCTACCAAGTCCACTTATTTGCTGTTTTTTCTAACTCAGCTGCAGACATTGTAACCTCTACCTGAACACCCACGCTGGGAATCTGCAAGTCATTCATTACTCCCAATTCCCTCACTCTTCAAATCTAATGAGGCACTAACTTGTGCTGACTTCACATTTTATACAGCCAACATTTTTTTTTTTTTTGCTGAAAATTTTGTTCCTATTTGTTCTATTGTTGATGATTAGTGATGCTGAACATTTTAAAATTTTGTTTAACCTTTAAAAAATCTTACAGAAAAGAGACATGTTTTCCTTCCATTTCAGGAGTTCTAAATGGAGGAAGGTATGGGGACAGAGCAGGATCTTGTAGGCCCCTATAATCTTCACCCTCCTCTCCACAACCCACTAGGTGCTAAGACTTCTGAGGTACACATCAGACTCTTGAGGTGAGGGGGTGGGGATGTGAGGTCATTAGAAAATTCCCCTTTGGTGATTATTTGCTTATTTATTATTATTATTTTATTTCAATAGATTTAGTGGGTTCAAGTGTTTTTTTGTCACATGGATGAATTGTATAGTGGTGAAGTCTGGGCTTTTAGTGTACCTGTCATTGTACCCAAGAGGTAGTTTTTGATCTCTCATCCCCTTCCCACCCTCCCCTACTTGTGAGTCTCCCAAGTCTATCACACCATTCTGTGTGATCATGTATACCCATATTTAGCTCCTACTTATAAATGAGTACATGTGGAAATTGTTTTTCTTTTCGTGAGATACTTCACTTAGGATAATGGCTTCCAGTTCCATCCAAGTTTCTGGGAAAGCCATTATTTAATTCCTTTTTATGGCTGAGTAGTATTCCATGGTATATATACCACATTTTCTTTATCCACTCACTCATCAATTGATGGGCACTTAGGTTGATTTCACATCTTTGCAATTGTGAATTGTGCTGCTATAAATATCCAAGTACATGTGTCTTTTTCATATAATGACTTATTTCCGTTGGGTAGATACCCAGTAGTGGAATTGCTGGATTGAATGGTAGGTTTACTTTTAGTTCTCTGAGGAATCTACATACAGTTTTCCATAGAGGTTGTACTAATTTACATTCCCTCCAACAGTGGATAAGCATTCCCCTTTCATTGCATCTGCACCAGCATCTACTGTTTTTTGACTTTTAATAATGGTCATTATGACAGGGGTAAAGGTGGTATCTCATTATGGTTTTAATTTGCATTTCCCTGATGATTAGTGATGTTGTGCAGCTTTTAATATGTTTGTTGGCCATTTGTAAATCTTCTTTTGAAAAACATCTGTTCATGTCTTTTGTCCACTTTTTAATGGGGTTATTTGTTTTTTTTTTTTCTTGGTGATTTGTTTGAGATCCTTGTGGATTTTGGGTAATAGTCCTCTGACACATATAGTTTGTGAATATTTTTTCCCATTCTGTAGGTTGCCTTTTACTCTGTTGATTATTTATTTTGCTGTGCAGAAACTTTTTAGGTTAATTAAGCCCCATTTATTTATTTTTGTTTTTGTTGTATTTATTTTTGGAGTCTTAGTCATAAATTATTTACCTAGGTCAATGTCCATAAGAGTGAGTTTTTCCTAAGTTTTCTTCTAGGTTTTTATGGTGTCATATCTTACATTTAAGTCTTTAATCCATTGTGAGTTTACTTTTGTGTATGGTGAGAGCCAGGGACCCAGTTTCATTCTTTTGCATGTGGTTCTCCAATTTTCCGAAAATCATTTACTGAATAGGGCATCTTTCCCCAGTGTGTTTTGATCTGCTTTGTCAAAAATCAGTTGATTTTGGGTATCTGGTTTTATTTCTGGGCTCTCTATTTGTTCCATTGATCAATGTGTCTACATTTATACCAATACCTTGCTCTTTTGGTTATTATATCCTCGTGGTATAATGTGAAGTTGGGTAATGTTGTGATGCCATTAGATTTATTATTTTTGCTTAGGATTGCTTTTCTATTCAGGCTCTTTTTGATTCAATATGTAGTCTGGAATTTTTGTTCTAATTATATGTAAAATGACATTGGTATTTTGATGGGAATTGTATTGAATATGTAAATAACTTCGAGTAGTATGGACATTTTAACAATATTGATTCTTCCAATCCATTAGCATGGGATGTTTTTCCATTTGTTTGTATCATCAATTATTTCCTTTCATCAGTGTTTTGTAGTTTCTCCTGTACATATCTTTTATCTCCTTGGTTAAATATATTCCTAGGTTTTTTATTTTTTTTTATTTTTTGCAATTACTGTCAATGGGATCAAGTTCTTGATTTGATTCTCAGTTTGGCTGATATTAGCATGTCGAAGTGCTACTGACTTGTGTACATTACTTTTGTGATCTGAGACTTTACTGAATTTATCAATCCTAGGAGTCTTTTGGAGGAGTCTTTCGGGTTTTCTGGTTACAAGATCATATCATCAGCAAACAGAGATAGTTTGATCTCCTCTTTTCTGATTTGGATGCACTCTATTTCTTTCTCTTGCCTGATTGCTCTGGCTAGGACTTCCAAGACTACGTTGAATAGAAGTGGTGAAAGTGGGCATCCTTGTCTTGTTTCAGGTTTCAGGGAAATGCATTCAACTTTACTCCATTCAGTATGATGTTGGCTGTGGATTTGTCATACAAAGGCATGCTGGATTTTATTGAATGCTTTGTCTACATCTATTGAGGTGATCATGTGTTTTTTGTTTTTAATTCTGTTTATGTGGTGAATTGCATTTATTGATTTGTGTATGTTGAACCATCCTGGCATCCCTGGAATGAAACCCACTTGATTGTGATAAAATATATATATATATTTTGTATGTACTGTTGAATTTGATTTGCTAGTATTTTGCTGAGGATTTTTGCATCTATGTGTATGAGAGATATTGGTCTGTAGTTTTCTCTTTTGGTGTGTCCTCTCTTGACTTTGGCATCAAGGTGATATTGGCTTTGTAGAATGAGTTAGGGAGGTTTTCCTTATTTTTGATGTTGTGGGGCAGTTTCAGTAGGAGAGGTTCTGGGCCTTTTATTTTTGGGAGATTTTTTTATTACAGATTCAATCTCACTATTTGTTATTGTTCTGTTTAGGATGGTTTTTTTTTTTTTCCAAAAATTTTATTGGGGGAAAACTACAAAACATTTACAGTACAATGTTTATAGTCACAATTTGTAGTGAGCTGATTTCCCAAAATATATTACCACTCAAGTTGACTTATCTGGTTACATTCAAAAACCTACTCTGTCAAAGTAGTCCAGAGAGTACATACATAGTGCTCCAACTGTACCAACATACAACCAACACTCCATTTTAAGTGTACAATTAAATGATTTTCAGTGAATTTACCGAGGTGTACAGTTAATCACATAAATCAGTTTTAGAGAAATTCCTTTCCCCTATTGAGACCCCTAATTCCGCTCCCCAACTACTTTTCAAGCATATCCCACCCCTC
>CAUYRT010087829.1:0-40112 GCA_963574885.1 Lepilemur ruficaudatus | reverse complement strand
TCAATACATGCTTTTTGAAAGACAACAATGAAATATTCAATGATATATAACTAGTCATAGACATGAAGGGATGTGTATTTTAAAGGTATTCTTCATCCTATCCTTCCTCACTTGGATCTCCGATTTCTTTTTTTTTTTTTTCTTTCATTTTTTAGAGACAGAGTCTCATTCTTTTGCCCAGGCTAGAGTGCTGTGGCATCAGCCTAGCTCACAGCAACCTCAAACTCCTGGGCTCAAGCAATCCTTCTGCCTCAGCCTCCCAAGTAGCTGGGACTACAGGCATGCACCACCATGCCCAGCTAATTTTTTCTGTATATTCTGCACCACCATGCCCAGCTAATTTTGTCTGTATATTCTTAGTTGGCCAATTAATTTCTTTCTATGTTTTTAGTAGAGACGGGGTCTCGCCTTTGCTCAGGCTGGTTTTGAACTCCTGACCTTGAGCAATCCTCCCGCCTCGGACTCCCAGAGTGCTAGGATTACAGGCGTGAGCCACCACGCCCAGCCAAGGACCTCCCATTTCTACATGTACAAATACTCTCTCAACTTTTCTGTTTCCAACATTTATTATGCATCTATGTGCCAGGCATCACATAGCCTTTTAGCAAATCTGGATCATGTCACTCCTCTGCTCTGAATATTTTAATGGTTCCCATCACCTGTAGAAACAATTTTCAAGCCTTTTGATTCACAGTAAGACCAGGAGGTGGGTTGATTAAAATGAAAATTTCCAGGTTCATCCCCCAGAGGTCTTGATTCAGTTTATCTGAGGTTAATTTCTGCAATGTACATTTTAAGAAGCACCATCCACCCCCAAATAACTGATACAGATGGTGCATGAATCACAGTTTGAGAAACATGGACTACGTACTATCATATCTGGCATAAAAGGCCTCTAACGAATTTTTTGTGTCTATGTCTCCTGCCTCATTTCCTACCATTCTCTATTTCTGGGTTTGTTTTTTTTTTTTCTTCAACAAAACCAACAGCTTTTTATCTCCCCTACATACCATACTCACTCATGCCTTCCTGGCTTTGTTTATACAAAATTGCACCCCAAATTGTCTGCCTAACTTCCTTTATTGTTCAGTAGCTGCTAAAAAGCTTTCTCTGGTTTTCTCAGGGGACTTAGAAGCATCTTTTATCTATGGTACCACAGCACTTTGCATCTGTGTGGGTGTGCATGCCAGCGTGTACACAGTGTGTGCCCCCTGCACGCTCACAACTTTCACAATATTTTGTCTGCATGTTTGTCTAGACGTTACACGTATAAACTTTGTATGTTTTCCCTAAACTATAAATTTCTTGGAAACAGAAGCTATTCTATTCTTCATCCTTTCAGTACTGAGAATCTTGCTTGGTGCATAGAAGGGGTTCAAACTTTTGGTCAGGTAACTTGTAGTAGGTCACCTAACTGGTAAACTGCACAGTCAAAATCTGAACCAAAGTCTTCAAATTCTGGGTGCAAAGCTCTTTCCAGGTCACTATTCTGCCTTCTCGGTGATCTCTCTAAAGTGGGAGTCACTTTCATTGGTTTGTGCCTCACTGTTGTATTTGACATTTTATTTCATGTTTTAAAGATCTATAAAAACAGGGCATATCTCCTTCTTCAGAGCATAAGCCTCCCCAGTACAGCAGGCTCAATCTGACTCAATCTTTGTATCCCCAGGAAGGCCCAGCAGTCTTGAGCATTTAGTAGTATAAAAAAAGGAATTCTGTTGTTTAACCAATGACAGAGCTATTTACATAACACACACGACTAATCAGGGATAACTTCAAACGAACATAATTCCTCACTCCCCCCCACCTTTTAAGATGTTATTGCTAGAACAGCAGCCTCCGTCCACTCCGCACCCCCAGAGGCTGACGTCACAATCCGGACCAAGAACTACCAATCCCAGGATGCCGAGCGAAGGGGCGGCCCCTCCGGAGGCCGCCGACTGATTGGTGAGCGGAGACGTTTTCTTCCGGCGGGAAGGCTTGTGTGGCAAAGACAGAGGGAAGTGTTCCGACCGGGTTACCGGGTTGGGCGGGTCTTATCTGGGAGAGGTTTGTGGGTGAGTCCTGGGTCCCCCGCCCGCTGAGGAGATGGATGAGGACGGGCTTCCTCTCATGGGGTCAGGCATAGACCTGACCAAGGTTTGTAAAAGACGGAGTGGAACTTCCGGTGACCGGGGAGGAGGATGGGGAAGGGACCCCGGGTTCACAGGGAGACTCCACCTCTCCAGGCCCCACCCTGTCCCTGGCTCCAGGCCCCTCTTCTGCTGGCCTCGGGAGAGAGAGCCCCACACTGAAGCTTGAAAAAGTGTCCCTACTTAGCGGATTAAGGAGGTGATGTGCCTCTCCCAGCCTTCGCTTCCCCTGTCACGAGTCTCGGTGCCCCAAGTTTGACCCGCTGGAGACACAGTCCGGTTGCGACCTCTGACCCTACCTCTTTTATTCAGCCCTCGAGTTTTCGTGTATTTGTGTGTGTTGCTTTTACCTGCTGAAATTTTATTTATAAATCTAGACCCTATTCTCAAACTCTATGCTTCATCTGTCATCTTCGGACACCCCACCCACAGTTTAGGAAAACAAGTTAATGACCATTCATAGTCCTTCAAGAACTTATACAGTAAAGTTCCTCATTATTATGTCCAGATATCAAAAGAATTCCATGGTGTACAGTCCTTCTGTACGAATCACGTTTGTTTTTACATAACACAGGTGCCAGCTATTCAACAGAAAAGAACGGTGGCTTTTCTAAACCAATTTGTGGTGCACACTGTGCAGTTCCTCAACCGCTTTTCTACAGTTTGTGAGGAGGTAGGTTCTGTGATACCGGTTTATAGAGTAGCCTAGAAATCACCTTGCACTTTTGAGGTTGACAAATGGAGTAAAACAAAAGTTACAGTCTTTATGTATTTCATGTACCATGACTTCTTGTCACCCAATTGTGTTAATACACCCTAAATTCACTTTGATTCTATTACAATCAATCCTGCACCCTTCCTCTACTTAGTGTTCTACAAGGCTTTGTGAGATAGTTTAGTCAGGCTTATTGTGATTAAAGAGAACAAAGGAAATCCAAAATTTCTCAGTTCAAAACACGTTTTATTTTGAAATTTGTTATTTGTTTTCCTACCCCAAAGATTTATGTTTTTAAGTACACATTGTTTCAGTTTATATTAAAATTATTTTACATTCCTGATCCAAAATATAGCATGGAGAGGTAGCCTGTAAACATAATTTTGGCATCAAATATCATTATGGATTCTCAACATGGATGAAGCAGAACAAAAAAAAAAGAAAAAATATATATGTATATCTATTAATGCTATCTATATATCTGTATAGACACACCCCATTATGGAAAAATAAAAATACTTTCTACAAATGAACTGTATAAAGATTAAGTACCGAATTAGGAATCAGGTAAAAGATCCAGGGACCCATGTCTTCTAAAAAGCTAAAAAAGAGGATCGGAAGGGAAATGAGAAACGGGTTGAAATTGGATTTGGGGAACATTAAAAAAAGAGTAAAGCCTGGAACTTAGGTAATTCACAGGTGAGTCACTTGAGCATTCTATCTTATATAAGGTATTGCCTTAGCAAGTAGAGTTTTTATTAGGAGTGTTACTATTAATAAAAATTGCATGGAGACAGGAAAACTATTTTTACTTGGGTAAGATTCTAGCTGTTTTTGTTGTTATTAAAATGTCTTCTGCCTTCTAAGACAAAAATGGAATATGATGATAGAGTAAAGGGTTCAATTCAGTGTAGTTTATGTGTTAATGGCCAAAGACTAGGTTCTTGCTTCCAGTGAATTTTATCTTGTACTGCTACCTCTCCAAACAGGATATAGAATTGACAATAACAACAAGCCAAGGTTTTCACCCTTCCGTTTTATACCAGAGCAAGGTAGAGAAGTACATGCAAGACTATCCCAAGATTTTTAGCTGAAAGGAGCAAATTACTCCATGCCTATAGTCCTCATCACCAGGCTAAAAAATAAAACAAATGAAAAAAACAAGTAACCACAGCAACTTAATTGAGCTGCCCTAAAAAAGAGATAGCCTCTCACCTTTATAATGCCTAACAATTTTTGAATAAATTCCTTTTACTGACAACTAGATCAAAGTAAACAATAATGATATCATTTATTGATAGGTTTTGAATGGTAAAGACTCATGATTCACTTTTTAACCTCCTTCTATTCACTCTTAACTTCCCCGCAGCTGTTGTGGCTATATCACTATACTTTCTTGAACTCTAGAGAAAAGTTTGTTCACCAAAAATTCTTGAAGTTAATAGGTAGTCCATTGCCTTTTTCTCCTTTTTTTTCGTGTGGGGGAGATCTTATTTATTTATTTAAACAAATAAAAATTGTATGTCTTTATGGTATGCAACATGATGTTTTGATGTATGTATACATTATAGAATGGCGAAATCAAGCTATTTAACTTAGGTACTACACATGCTTATTTTTTTGTAGTGAGAACACTTAAAATCTACTCTCTTATCAATTTTCTATATAGTGTTATTAACAGAAGTCACCATGATATACAGTAGATTGCTTGAACTTACTCCAGTCTAACTGAAATCTTGTATCCTTTGACCAATATCTCCTGAATCCTCCTACCCCCTAGTCTCTGATAATCACCATTTTAATTTCAATTTCTATGATTTTGACTTTTTTATATTCCATATATAAGTGAGATCATATGGGATTTGTCTCTTTGTGCCTGACTTACTTCTCTTAACGTAATTCCTCCTGGTTCATCTGTGTTATCACAAATGATAAGATTTCCGTCTTTTGTAAGGCCAAATAGTATTCCACTGTGTGTATGTGTATGTGTATGTATTGTGTCACATTTTCTTTATCCATTCAATTGATAGACACTTAGGTTGGGTCTATATCTTGGCTATTGTGAATAATGTCACAATGAACATGGGAGTACAGATACCTCTTCAATATACTGATTTCGTATCCTTTGGATATATAACCTGAAGTGGGATTGCGGGATCATATGGTAGTTCTATTTTTAATTTTTTGAAGAACCTCCATACTGTTTTCTAAAATGACTAATTTACATTTTCACCAACTGTGTACAAAGGTTCCCTTTTCTACACATCCTCATCAGCACTTACATTTCATCTTTTTAATAGCAGCCCTTCTAAAATATGTTAGGTGATATCTCATTGTGGTTTTAATTTGCATTTTCCTGATGATTAGTGATGTTGAACAATTTTTCGTGTATTTTTTGGCCATTTGTATGTGTTCCTTTGAGAAATGTCTATTAACGTCCATTGCCCATTTTTTAATGTTATTTGTTTTGTTGCTATTGAGTTGAGTTCCTGATATATTTTGGATATTAACCTCTTATCAGATGTATAGTTTGCAAATAAATTCTCCCATTACATAGGTTGTCTCTTTAATCTGTTGATGGTTTCCTTGGCTATGCAGAAGCATCTTATTTTGATATAATCCCATTTTGCTATTTTTGTTTTTGTTACCTATGCTTTGGGATTCATATCAAAAAAAAAAAAAAAAAACATTGCCCAGACCAATGTCATGGAACTTTCCCCCTATATATTTTTCTAATAATTTTACAGTTTCAGTTCTTATATTTAAATCTTTAATCCATTTTGAGTTGATTTTTCTGTGTGGTGTGAGAGGAGGGTCTAATTTCTTTTTCTGCATGTGGATATCCATTTGTCCCAACAATATTTATTAAGACTGTCTTTTCCCAATTGTGTGTCATGGATGTGGAGAGATAGGAACACTCTTATACTACTGATGGGATTGCAAATTAGTACAACCCTGTGGAAAGTAATTTGGAGATATCTCAAAGAGCTAAAAATAGAAATACCATTTGATCCGGCAATCCTACCACTAGGCATCTACCCAAAGGAAAAAAAGACCTTCTATAATAAGACATCTGCACTCGAATGTTTATGGCAGCACAGTTAACAATTGCAAAGATGTGGAAACAACCCAAGTGCCCATCAATACATGAGTGGATTAATAAAATGTGGAATAGGTATACCATAAAATACCACTCAACTACAAAAAACAATGGTGAGCCTTTTATATTATCCTGAATAGAGCTTGAGCCCATCCTTTGAAGTGAGATATCACAAGAATGGAAAAACAAGCCCCACATGTATTCGCCATCAGGTTTGCCATTAGTACTAACTGATCAACACTAAGGTGCTCAACATGGAAGTAATAATCACTGGGTGCCAGTCAGGAGGTGGGAAATGGTGGAGGTGGGTAAACTCTCAAGTAATAGATGCGATGTGCACTGTATGGGGAAAGGGCCTGCTGCTTGTAGCCCTGACTTGGGTGAAGCAAAGGCGTTATATGTAACCAAAATATTTGTACCCCCATAATATTTGGAAATTTTTTTAAAAATTTGAAAAAAATCATTAAAAAATCATTCTATTGGGGGAAAAAATTGGACAAAGTAAAAAGAAAATCAGTTTACCGTAAATTCATGGATTTATTTTTGGGTGCTCTATTCTTTTCTGTTGATCTGTGAGTCTGTTTTTATAGCAGTACTATGCTGTTTTGACTACTATACCTTTGTAGATTTTCCAATCAGGTAGTATGATGGCTCTGGCTTTGTTCTTTTGGCTTAAGATTACATTAGCTTTTTAGGGTCTTTTATGATTCCATATGAATTTTAGGATTGTTTTTTCTATTTCTTAATTGATTGAGATTTTTTATCATCAAAGGATGTTGAATTTTGTCAAATGCCTTTTCCTCATGTATTAAGATGATCATATGGTTTTTGTTTGTCATTCTGTTAATGCGATACATCGCATTTATTCAATTCGTGTATGTTACTCATTTGTGAGGTTATTCTTGCATCTCAGGGATAACCTTGACTTGATCATGGTGGAATGATCCTTTTAATGTGCTTTTGAATTCAGTTTCCTAGTATTTTGTAGATGATTTTTGCATCTATTTTCATCAGGGATATTGGCCTGTCATTTTCTTTTCTTATAATGTCCTTCTCTGGCTTTGGTATCAAGGTAATGCTAGCCTCCTAAAATGAGTTTGTAAGTTTTCTCTCCTCTTCAATTTTTTTAGAATAGTGTGAGAAGTTTTGATATTAGTTCTTTAAATTTTTGATAGAATTCAGTAGTGAAGCCATCAGATTCTAGGATTTTCTTTGGTGGGAGACTTACTACTAATTCAGTCTCTTTACTTGTAACCAGTCTGTTCAAACTTTCTGTTTCTTTATGATTTAGTCTAGGTCGCTTGTTCTTTTCTAAGAACTCATCCATTTCTTCCAGGTTATCCAATATCTTGGCATATGATTCTTCATAATAGTGTCTTATGATCCTTTGTATTTCTGTGATATCAGCTGTAATGTCTCTTCTTTCATTTCTGCTTTTATTTGAGTCTTCTCTCTTTTTCATAATCTAGCTACAGGTTTTTTTCTGTTCTGATCATTATTATTTTCTCCTTTCTGCTATCTTTGGGCTTAATTTGTTCTTCTTTTCCATTTCCTTTAAGTGTAATATTAGGTTGTTCATTTGGGATCTTTTGTATTTTTTAATGTAGGTGTTTATTGTTATAGGCTTCCCTCTTAAACCTATTTTTGCTGCATCCTGTAAGTTTTGGTATGTTATGTCCATTTTTACTTGTCTCAAGATATTTTTAAATTTCCCTTTTAATCTCTTCTTTGACCCATTGGTTGTTTAGGAGCTTGTTGTTTAATTTTCACATATTTGTGAATTTTTCAAACTTCCTGCTATTATTGATTTCTAGTTTCGTACCATTGTGGTCAGAAAAGATACTTAATACTATGTCAGTCTTAAATTTATTAAGACTTGTTTTATGACCTACACATAATCTATCTTGGAGAATGTTCTGTGTTTTATGGAATGTTTTATATCTGTCTGTTAGGTACATTTGGTTTAAAGTGTAGTTCAATTCCAGTGTTCCATTATTGGTTTTCTGTCTGGGTGATCTGTCCATGATTAAAAGTGGGGCATTGAAGTCCCTACTGTTATTGTATTGCATTATATTTCTTCAGATCTACTAATGTTTGCTTTATATATTTAGGTGTTCCAATGTTGGGTGCGTGATGTATATTTACAATTGTCAGGTGTTCTTGATGAATTTATCCCTTTATCATTATATAATTACTTTCTTTGTCTCATTTTACAGTTTTTGACTTAAAGTCTATTTTATCTGATGTAAGAATAGCTACCCCTGCTCACTTTTGGTTTTCATTTGCATGAAATATCTTTATTCATTCTTTCATTTTCCATTTGTCCATTCTTAAAGGTGAAGTGAGTCTCTTCTAGTCAGCACATAGTTGAGTCCTGTTTTTGTATTCATTCAGCCAATCTCTTTTGATTAGAGAATTTAATCCATCGACATTCAAGGTAATTATTGATAGGTAAGATAAGTTATTTACACACCACCATTACAGTATTAGAGTATTCTGAATTTGACTGTTTCCCTACTTTTACCAGTGAGTTTTATACTTGCATATGTTTTCTTGTTTCTAATTAGTATAGTTTTCTTTCAGCTTAAAGAACTCCCTTTACCATTTCTTGTAAGACAGGTCTTGTGCTGATGAACTCCATCAGCTTTTGTTTGTCTGGCAAAGTCTTTACCCCCTTTCATTTGTGAAGGACTGCTTTGCCAAACACAGTATTCTTGGTTGGCAAGGTTTTTTGCCTTCAGTACTTTGAATATATCATTGCACTCTCTCCTGTCTTGTAATGATTCTGCTGAGAAACCTACTGTTAGCCTTATTGAAACTCCTTGGTATGTGATTTGCCTCTTTTTCTTGATGCTTTCAGGATTCTCTCTCTGACTTTGGTTTTTCACAGTTGGACTTTATGTCTGGGTTTAGTTTTATTTGGATTGAATCTGGTTTGAGACCTTTGACCTTCCTGTTCCAGGAAATGTACATTTTCCCCCAGATTTGGACCATTTTCTTCTATTATTTCTTTAAATAAACTTTCTACCCCTTTGTCTCTTTTCTTAAACTGCAATAACTTGAAAATTTGCTCTTTTAATGTGTCCCATAAATTCCATAAGCTTTCTTCATTCCTTTTCATTCTTTTTTCTTTTTTCTCATCTGACCTGTATATTTTCAAATAACCTGTCTTTGAGTTCACAGATTCTACCTTCTCCTTGATCCTTTCTGCCATTGATGCTCTCTATTTCATTTTTCATTTCATTCATTGTATTTTTCAGCTGTAAAATTTTTATTTATTTTTGTAAATATTTCAATCTTTATGTTAAATCTCATTCATTTGTTGTTTTCCTAATTTCATTGAATTGTTTCTCTATGTTTTCTTGAGTTTCCTTAAAACAATTACTCTGAATTCTTTGTCAGGCAGAGAGTCAGTTACTGATGATTTATTTTGTTTCATTGGTAGTGACATATTTCACTGATTGTTCTTGATCCTTGTGGCAATGTGTTGGTGTGTGTGTCTTTGAAGAAGTAGGGACTTATTCTAGTCTTTACAGACTGACATTGTGGGAAAGCCTTTCAGCCAGTAAGCCCATCCAGAGGTTCTAGGCAGGCCATCTAGCATGGTTTATGGGCAAGCCTCCTGCTGGAACCTTTGGGAAAGTTGACCTGATACCTAGGTTCATGTGATTATGCCTGGATCCTGGATCCCCTGAGCTGAACCTGTTGTTGGGCTTTGTGAGGGTGATCCTAGTTTTCTGAGGTGGGCTTAGAGCCTATATCCATGGGAAACCAGCCTGGAGCCTAGGACCACTGAGGCCAGCCTAGCCCTGGTATGGGCTTGGAGACTGAGTATCGGGGTGCTGGCCTGAGCTTTGGGCTGGTCCAGAGCCTGGGACCACGGGGTCAGCCTGGCAGTAGGACAGACTTGGAGCCTGGTACTACATGATCCAGCCTGGTACCAGGGAGGGCCTCAAGGCTCAGTCTACAGGTATCAGCCTGAAGTCTGAGACTGAGGAGGCTTTCCCAGCACTGGGTTTTTCTGGAATGGGCCTAGTGTTGGGGTCCAAGGCAAAATCCTGTGCTTACTTCCCTCTTTTTCCTCCCCTTAAAGGGTATCTCTCTGTATGGTATGCTGCCTGGGGTTGGCAGGGAAAGCCAACTGCACACTCCTTTGTACACTCTTAAATGTGCTTTTTCTTATTTTTGTACTATAGCCAGGTGCTATAATTTCTTACCTCATTTCCTTAGCTCTTGTAAAGGTATTTTTATGAGTAAATAATTGTTCAAATTGATGTTTCTGTGGGGAGATGAGTGCTAGAAAATACTATTCTATCATCTTGCTGATGTCCTGCCTTTTTCTCCTTTATGTATGATAATCTGGGGTTGACTGTAACTTATTTAAAATCTATATTTTAGCAGTTTGGATATTTATGTGAGTTATGGACTGCTCAATGAGATGCCAATAACTAATATTTATCGTGTGCTTACTCAGTGCTAGACATCACAGTAAGTGCTTTATATGTATTTAATCATCACAGCCTATCCTTTTGAAAGAGGTTCAGTTATCCCTCTTGTACAGATATAGAAAAACTAATATATAGAGAGATTTAAATAATTTGCTCATTCATTCATTCAACATATATTTGAGTGCCTAGTATTTGTAGCTGCATTATGCATTAGCTGGTCTAACTTGTCCACACTCACACAGATAGAAAGTAGCAGAACTGGGATTCTGATTCTGGTCTATTAACTGGAAAAGCCAAAAATAAGAAGGACATTTAGGTATTTTCAAGTGAGAGAGTACAGTACCTTTTCCACAGCTATTTTTAAATTTGTTTTTTAGATTTATATTTACTTCTTTGCCATGCTGAATCTATTTGATATAATATATTTTTTATATACATTCCAAGGAAACTTCAAAAGTTTGTGGAAAAATGGAATTAAAAGTTAAAAATAAAAAATATAAACTTATTTGTCAACATCAAGGTTGTGACACTTTAGTAAGTGATAATAGCAGCCATTTAGTCCATCCCTAAAGAACTTAAAGGTCTTGACAATTTAACCATGTCAATGCAGTCTTTTTACATTATTAACTGAAGAAAAATGGGTACCCTTTAGAGACTTTTTAAGATTAGGAAACAAAAAGAAGTCAGAAAAAAACAAATCAGGACTATAAGGTGGATGCCTAATGATTTCCCATCAAAACTCTCACAAAATTGCCCTTGTATGATGAGAGGAATGAGCAGGAGCATTGCCATGGTGCAGAAGGACTCTTTGGTAAAGCTTTCCCAGGCATTTTTCTGCTCAAGCTTTGGCTAACTTTCTTAAAACACTCTCATAGTAAGCAGATGTTATAATATCATCCTTTGGCCCTTCAGAAAGCCAATAAGCAAAATGCCTTGAGCATCCCAAAAAACCATTGCCATGATTGGACCACTTCCACCTCTTGGTAGCCATTGCTTTGATGTGTTTTGTCCTCAGGATCATAATGATAAAGCCACGTTTCACCTCCTCTTAAAATTCTTCGAAAAAGTACTTTAGCATCTTGATCCTTCTTATTTAATATTTCCATTGAAAGCTCTGCTCTTGTCTGCAGCTGATCTGGGCACAACTGTTTTGGCATCCATCAAGTGGAAAGTTTGCTCAACTTTAATTTTTTAGTCAGAATTGTGTAAACTGAACCAATTGAGATGTCTTTGGCTTTGAATATTGTTTGTGCAATTAATCATTGGTCCTCTTCAATTAGGGCGCAAATTAGATTAATTTTTCCTTGCAAACTAATGTGGATAGCCTTGCTGCTAGGGGCTCCATCTTTAACATTGTTTCATTCCTTCTTAAAATGAGTTATTCATTTGTAAACTGTTGATTTCTTTGGGGCATTGTCCCCATAAACTTTTCTTAAAGCATCAGTGATTTCACTGTTCTTCCACCTAAGCTTCACCATAAATCTGGTGTTTGTTCTTACTTAAATTTTAGCAAATTCAAGTTGTTCTGATAGAGCCTCTGATAGGGAACTGATGTCATATTCTTAGTGCTTCAGACTAGATCCCATTGAAAAGTGTTATAACAAGTTAGTACAAGTTTATTTTAATGTGCAAAAAAATTTTGAAATCCATGCATAGTTTTTTCATACTTATTTTCCATGAAATTTTTGAAGACCCCTCTTATGTACTCAAACATAAAGTATCACTTTTTCCTGAGTTAAGGTCAATGTGATGTTTTGAAATGATTTTTAGCTTGTTAATATTACTTATTTAAAGCCTTAAACAAAAACCAAACTGACTTGTCCTCAACAAAAAAAATGAACCTCAACTGTTATTTTTTGAACTAGAAATGAACTGGAGGGAAAAAGAAAACCTCTCCCCACATCCCTACTCCATTCTTTAAACCAAATCCAAACTAACAACTTCAGTCACAGCTAAACTCAAACCAGAATTAAATTTGAAACAAATTGCTAGGGCTCTTTCTTCATCACTAATGCTGTTTTTAGAGTTCTGTAATAAAGGGATGAGTATAGAACTGTATTCTTTGAAGAACTGAACTTTTTAAAAACTCTCTGCATGTTAGGCTACTTTGTAACTCTTCCAATGACTGGCACCAGAGTAGAAGATTAGATGACAGAGAGAGGAAAGTAATTGAGTCAGACCCCAGTTACGAAGGACTTAAAGTCATCTCTTCTTCTTTCACAATCCCCAGTGTTTTTTATTCTTGCCCCAGTCAGAAAAATGTTATAGTGATCCATTAGGACTGCAGATTTCAAGAGTACAGTGGGGTGGACACAAGATCTATTGCATATTGCAGGTGAAATGTGAGCATTTAACTTTAAAGTCAATTGTACAATATGTACATGTAACAGAATTCAACTCGTATGCCCTAAATCTATTAACATTTTTTCAAAAGTAAAAACTAATTAAGTTTGAAAGCCAAAAATAAAAGGTCAAAGGCAGTTTGTAAACAGGAATGTCAGATGTACTATTTTGACTGAGATGTGTTACATGCCTAAAATACTAGATTTTTAAATAATTTTTTAATTTTCTGAAATTTTTCATTTTTCTAAAATCTTGAAGTACAAGCAAAAGCACTGAGAATTCTCAGGTGACTGAAAAAATTTTTCAGTGCTTCTCTTCTACATTAAGTTTATAAGGCCACCATTGGACTTAACTGTTAATCAAATAATCTTTTGCTTAAAACCTTATTTGCTACTACATCTTTTATTACTGCTGAGCTTAAGTATCAGATGCAGCTTAATAAAACTATTGATTTCTTCCTTTTCTGACTTCTAGGTTATATACAACACAACGGGATAGCCCAAGGGATCTGTTTTTGTAAAATACTTTTTCTCGTTTATAGAAATGGGTGTGTAAGCTGGATGTTTCACAGCCATGAAAAACTAGTGTATTTTTGTTTCTATGTTCAACTACTAACTCCATATTTCTTTCTTTTGTCTTTTTTTCCACTTTAATAAATGCACTGCCTTAGAAATAAGTGGGTAATAAATCAAGAAGTTTTCAGCTCATCTGACAAATATCAGGTACCTGGTAAATTCCCCTATTTTCCCAGACCAAGACATTTCAAGTTTATTTTAAATCCTCATAAAGAGGATGGTTAAATGGATGAGGAAAGCTGTTACCTTTCTACTGCCTCTTGCTGAAACTTTCAGAGGTGAGGACAGTTGCTGTCATTGATCCTGTTACTTACACCCATAGTCATCCACAGTTTAGAGCACTAGAGGTGTTTTTGTTGTCACAACTGGGGAGTGCTACTGGCATTTAGTAAGTAGAGACCAGAGATTCTGCTATACATCCTATACTACACAGACAGCCTCCTACAGCAAAGAATTTTTCAGCCCAAAAGTTAGCAGAGCTAAGGTTGAGAAACCTACTTCATAGTCGTCTGGGGATTATAGAAAGAAAATGACCTAAACATCTTCAAAGTGAACTTCAGCAACCCATAAATGAAGG
Organism: Lepilemur ruficaudatus; assembly: GCA_963574885.1. Classification (NCBI taxonomy): domain Eukaryota; kingdom Metazoa; phylum Chordata; class Mammalia; order Primates; family Lepilemuridae; genus Lepilemur; species Lepilemur ruficaudatus. Next base: position 26,222 of record CAUYRT010087829.1, on the reverse strand, counting down.
CAGGTATACTTTCTCAAGTGACAGTGACTCTGTAAAAAGCATGTATTCATGTGTGTTACAGCAATAATTACGTTGGAACAGACCCAAAACCATTTATTAAGCTGAATTATCTTTGAAAAGCAGAGGTTCTTTCTTAATTATGCCGTGGACCCTTTGACAATTAAGTGAAACCGAATTACTGTTTTCAAATGGATAAAATAAAATGCAAAGGATTACAAAAGAACTAGTTATGTACTTTAAAAAACTCAAAACTGTAATATAGTAGTAGGTTCTTTATTAAAGCATTAAATTATGTAATCTGTCAGCATGTCTAATATAATTTTGAAGTGTAAATCTGCAACAATTGCAATAAAAAAATCTGTGACTTTTATTGGTGACAGAGTCATAAGGTCCTAATACTACTGTGATTTTTTTTCACTAAATTTAATGAAAATGCCAAATTTAAGTTAGAGATAGGTGAAAATAAAGATAGAATATTTTTTCTCTCTTCCAGGTTCATTTAGGTTCAGAACCACTTTGTAAATTATCTTCTCAAAATCAGATCAACAAAAGGCTTTTCCTCTTGGCTTGGAAGATCTTTGTTGTAATAAATTAAGGTGTTATTTTATTATCCATAAAGGTATTATCTATCTTCTCTAGGGCTGGTTTTTAAGAGTCTAAAATATTAAATGTTATCTGAAAATATGAAATATTTCCCAGTGTTACATATCACTTTTGAGAATTATTTCTTAATGTACCCAGCACCATACAAATGAATTGGTACATTAATAACTAGACTATGTTGAAAATTCTTGAAACTTAATAAATACAATATAAAACTAAATTTTTTTCCTAAAATATTCTTTACATTTGTCAGTGTGCTTATGACATAGGTGGTAGTAGCAGTAGCAAACAAAAACTGAGATACTAATTACGATAATTATTTTAAACTTAGAAAAATTATTCTCAAACTCTCAAAGATGTTCAGATAAGTTTTTACAAATTAAAATATCAATGTTTAGATCACTGTCTTGTCTTACATGAATAAATCATTCATATAATCTTGTTTTATTAAAAAGGATCATTTCATTTTGGTAAGGGTTTGATTATAGTAGATGAGAGTAGGTAAAATGAATGAAAAAGCAAACGATTGCCATACCAAACTAATAGGTATAAAAAAAAAAAAAGAATTACTGCACATGAAAGTATAACTTTTTTCTCCAAGCCTCTTCAGTCTTCTTTGTCAACAATAATTTTCCTATTAAACATTTTCATTCTTAGGCCCTTATTTACTAAGATTTATGTTTCAATCCTCAGCCTATACTATGTAAACCTTGGAGTACCCATTTAATGACAAGTTTGCCTTATAATTTAACCCTGAACATTTTTTAATAACAATTTTTAAAATAATTCCAGATAAATAATATCTAAATCAGGAAATTCACCAAGATCAGAAAAATTTGATTCCCAGTATACAATGCAGTAGCATCTTAGTGAGAAGCAGATTGATCATTTGTTAGGTTTGGATAACAAAAATTCTGCTATGCAATACAGAAGAATTTACTATCATGTTTTAACAATGTAAAATTCTCTTGAAAATCTGATGAAGATTATTGCCTTTGGAGTTGAATGGTTTGAGTTCAGGTTATTTTGGTTGTATAAATACTCAGTTTTCTCATCTTAAAACTGGCATAATAGTTCCTTCTTCATGGATATGGTGTGAGATTTCAAATGATATGTTGCATATACAGTGTAGTATACACAGTAAGGTAAATGCTCAGATGTTTATGTTGACTTGCTTAAAAGTACATATTTATATAGATATGTAAAAATAAAAATTAAATTTTTAATTCAGTTTTTTGTTTCTTTTTGTGTTCACTTTGATCAACCCAACATATTCATTTTTAAGTCAGTTGAAAATTATTACTTACTTTACAAATTAATTTGCAGTAGGATTTCTGCTATAGTGAATTGAATTAAGACTGATTAAATTTGCCAAAAATTAAGTTTCCATGATTTTCAGGAGTACAGCTATTGTTTGAAGATGGATTTATCCATAATATGTTTTGTAAACCTATGTTTACATTTACATAAAACCTTTATGTGAACAAATTCTAGAAGTCATGGTTAAACTTAGCTTTGATGTCATTAGTACTATATTCTAATGTTTTAGTTTTAGATTATATCCTTGTGGATATCAAGATTCTCATCTTAAAAATAAGTACCCTGTAAAGAAGCACTAACTACTCTGTGCCTACTTTCAGTTTTTCCCCCTCTCATTATGGATAAAATGACCATTTTCTCAGAGTGTTAAAATTCATATTAGTCCTGACTGTGATATTAATAATATTCCAGAAGTCAGTCAGAATGCTGTATATCTGAAACTGTTATAGTAAACTGGCTAACTACTCTTGGACTGTATGACTGAATATAATAATGTTTAGGATTAGGGAGCTTTAAAGAAATGTTCATATGGATCATATTTTATGATGTTACTTTTATTTGTGTAGGTGTATATGTATATGGATAATTTAATTATACAAAGTAACTAGAGCATGGCAAGCTCTTCGATCTGGTTTATCTTGCATTTTGATGGTAGATTGCTGCTTTTTTGCCTCTTTAGTACTCCTTCTAATTATAATTTTATCTTTTAATTCTTTCCAAAATGAATTACTCATCTTCCAATTTCATCTCCTTTTACTATTCACACTTAAGAAGTCTGAATTTGAAATAAATTATATACGTTTATATGTTTGAGTGATTTATAAAGACAGACCCTGTTGTAGGCAATCTTTGGCTAATTTTTATTCTTGTTTTCTCTGAAGAATTCCTTCATTCATCAACAAATAATTATTAAGCTCCTGTTAAGTGTCAGGTACTGTTCTGGGCACTAGAGATATAGCAGTGAACAGAAGACTGTGTCCTGGGTTAAGTTTATGTTCCGGTCCCAGTGATTGTTTACTGATCTGATAATGAGTTTGCTAAAGCTGAAAATGTAACTTTCTTATTGGTGAATATTAATAAAGATAATAGAATGTTTGAGTTCCCATTCCTAGTCATATAAATAACATAGTAGTATATTAGAAAATTACAAATATAACCATGTAATATTTTCAAATCTGCCCTTTGTTCTTGTTAACCGTCTATCTTAACCAAAGACTTTAGTCTTATGTCTCTAATTTTTCTTTTCCAGAAACTGGCAGACCTTTCCCTTCATATCCAACAAATTGAAACAACCCTCAATATTTTAGATGCAAAGGTTTGTATTTCTGAATAATTTCTAGTATGAACTTTTCTGTACATATACCAACTTTCTGAGTCATATCTAACTTTAATTGCATTTGGGAATGAATTCAGTTTAATTCCTGTATCTGTGAAGTGGTATGATGATTTGTTTTTTAAAAAAATGTATTATAATTACAAAGGAAATGATATTTGTTATGAGCCATTAATTAAAATGTGCACATGGATTAAGATTTCTTTCACTATGTTAGGCAAAAGCATCATGTGAGTAACAATTGAGCTATCATACAGTTCACTTCATTTGATGGAAAATTCAAAATTATTTTAACAGATAATATAATAATATTTATATAAATCTTCAGATGTCTCAGAGCAAAATGTAGAAACACTATCACCTGCTTTCCATTTGTAAATATCATAAATGCTAATGAAGAATGCCACTTTTGATGTCAGAAATTACAGGTGATAACTAGGAAAAATAGAATACTGTTCTGAATTGAAAGCTTAAAGATATTGTTGAATAACAGTGGCATATTTAGTTTTAACTTGGTTTCATTTTTAACATATTGTACATGTGGTTTTTTCTGTTTATAAAGTTATGGAGATCCTGGTATATTTTTGTTACTTTGTGTTTTTTGTGACTTTGTCCCAAAAAAATTGATCTAAAAAATATTTGTTGAATATTTATGAGAAATAAAAAAATGACATATCTTTAGAATAAGGACCGGAGTATCTAGTTTGTGCTTTCTATATCTCCTTAATGGACTTCAACAGCTATATTCCTCTTATAATGTTTCTCTAGCTTGGAAATTTAGAATACCTGGCCTTGAACATGTTCAAGATATTCTCCTAACATCCATATCCACTTGAAATTGTTTGGGCTGTAGCCACCGTGCTAAGTACTGTCATCAGTCATCAGTTCTCAATGAGTATTGCTGCTTAAGATCTTATTACCACTGGTGTTTTCATTATTCTTTATTATGAATATGTGCCATTTTTAATATTTTGGGAATTCTCATGGAGTTAGAGTCCAAGGTCACACATTAAGATCCCTCATGGGCAAGTTAACCTTAGTTATTTCCATGGCCTTAGAATCAATTCCCAAAGTCAGTCAAACATCTGACATTTGTGTATCATTTGATATCTAAATGAAATCAGAAAAGAAGGTTTGCATGGATCTTGCAAATCTAACCTGAAATGCTTAACTATTTCAGGTTCAAATGCTTAATCATTGCATATTGAAATGCTGACAGTATGCCTATTTTTTGTGTATAAGAAACAACATTTTAATAACAGTGGTAAACGCTGAAGAAAAATGAATGAGCTGTTTGATACATTAAAAAGTAAAGACAAGTTTTGCATATTCCAGATAATTCAAACTTAAAATGTGCTACACAGCACTTTTTAAATAAAATTTTTCAATAAAAATCTTTTTGCAATAACTTTGTAAGGTGAATTTTCTTATCCCCACTTTTTAGGTGAGAAAATTTACACAATATCACACAGCTGTGAATGGTAGCTGTGAATGCTCTCAGTCCTTACGCTATGATTATCTGTATTTTAAAAATAATTTCTGGGAAAAGAATGGTTATAAGCTAAATTAGATTTTTGAAAACTTCTTCAAAAGTATTTTATTTGTGACTATCTTTCACTTTTAGCTTATGACATGGAGAATTAAAGATGAGATTTTATGAACCTACTTGTATAGACTTCGAACTTAAGACAGCTATTAAAAATACAATGTCTGTCTGGACTGTACTCAGCCATGTAACCATTCTCGCATCCTCATTACATTAACAATGGCTGGATACTTTGCAGACAGACCTCATACTCACACCTAGAAATTTAGTGTGTGTTTATGCACCTAACGTGATCCTTGTATACCAACACTAATTTCCTTTTCTCAGTTGTCATCTATCCCAGGCCTAGATGATGTCACATTCCAAGTATCTCCTTTAAGTGTCACTAGTGTCACAAATGGATCACATTCTGAAGTCACTTCAGAGCAATCGCAGGTAAGTATTTGAGTTCCAAGGTCGAGCAGATCTTCTTGGTTGAAACTAATAGATCTAAGCAGCAGTTTGGAAGGAAGAAGTTAAACAAAAATGTAAAACTTTTAATAGTAAAATTATAAAACCTTAAGATAGAAAATGAAGTTTGGGTGAAAAGAAGTTAGCTAGCTGTTTTATTTTATTATTTTGAAGGATTTTCTGAAGTTAATATTTTTGTTTTTGCCTATAAAAAAGAAAATAAATCTGTATAGGGCTAGAAAAAGTCATGAACACAATTATTTTCTTCAAGTTCCCTATGGAAATTTTTCTAAGTTCTTATAAGAAATGTACTTTTAAAATATTTTATTATGAAATTATAAACATGCACAAAAATAGAATGAGGAGTGCAATGAATACTCAATGCCTATTACCCAGATTCCCAGTTAAGATTATGTCACAGTTGCTTCATCTATCTTGTCACTTGCTAAAATGAACCCCAAGCGTGATGTCCTTTTACCCCTACATAATTCCTTGAGCATCTGTGAAAAGGTTTGACATTTTCTTGTGTAACATTTTTCTTATTTAAATGTGTTTATGATACTTTATCATACATAATATAATTAACAGTAATTCCCTGGTGTCATCTAAACTCTTGTTACTCAAAGTATGCCCAGTGGACCAGCTGCATGGACATCACCTGGGGGCCTATTAGAAATGAAGAACCTCAGGCTCCCCCAAGAACTGCTGAATCAGAATCTACATTTTAACAAGATCCCTAGGGGATTTGTAGGGTCTTGATACTTGGGAGCTACTGTTCTTAGAAATACCAATTGTCTAAAAAGTGTGTTTTTAAAATTGATTTGTTTGAATCAGCATCGTAGTAGGAGCCACACTTTACATTTGGCTCTTATGTCTTAATATTCATGTATACTTCTATATAAATTTAAATTGTATATTATTTTTTATTTCAAAAAAAATGAAAATTCTTTGTTGTTTGAGAACAATCTCTAGTGTATCTCAGTGAGGTATTAAAATCCAAAATAAGATCGAGTGTGGTGGCTCACACCTGTAATCCTAGCACGTAAGGAGGACAAGGTGGGAGGATCACTTCAGGCCAAGAGTTGGCAACCAGCCTGAGCAACATATCAAGATCCTGTGTCTACAGAAAAATTATCTGGGCATGGTGGCATGCTACTCCAGCTACTTGGAAAGCTGAGGCAGCTGAGCCCAAGAGTTTGAGGTAGCAATGAGCTATGATGATGTCACTGCACTCTAGCCCAGGTAACAGAGTGAAATCCTGTCTCTAAAATAATAATTATAATAATAAAATCCAGAATAAAATAATCACTAAAATGTTGGCCTACCAAAGTAATAGTAAACAAGTAGACTTCCTATATAATGGAATTCTACATTTGTACTTGGAGATACTTTTCACAGGATATATTTTAGATAAATGATGATGTTGACAATGATAGTAATAGCTATCACTTGAAGGGTGCTTACTGTGTTCCAGGGCACATACATTTTTAAGTGCTTTTCATAAATTAACTCATTTAATTCTCACAATAGCCCTATGATGTTAGCACTATATTATCAATACTATTTTACAGATGGATCAAATGAGGTACACAGACATTAAGTAACTTGCTGAAGGTTAAATAATAATGGAAGAGCTGGAATTTTAACCTAGGCAGACTGATGCCAGGAGCCCTCGTTCTTACCTGCTGTGCTGTAGTACAGTTTCTCCAGTAGCTGTGCTCTATGCATCAAACATACTGAGGATATGTGGTGTGAGGCCCTGGGAAAGAAGCCATAAATTTAGATAGAATATGTATTTGGGCAATGAATTAGATGATCATTTAGTCAACAATTAGATATTAGAAAGTTTAACACCTATTTAATTAATATAACTAATTCCATTATGATGGACACTGAAATATATATAATATACAAGAGGAAATCCAAATGTAGAGGAATTTAACTTTATAAAGTTCTTTCAATTGAATATGAACTATCCTTTTTCTAAAACAAGACATCTGTAAAGAATATTAAGAGAGTATTTTTATTATACCTAGTAGTTATTCTTTGGTGACTATAGTTGTCATATGTTTCTATAAAATTTTTGAGTGGTATCTATCTAACTTTGAATATTAATTTTTCCAGGTGCTATTATGAATGCCATCTATAATATATTTTTTAAAACTTTTATGCAGTTGTGTTGGTCCTCACCTATTTAAGGTCCCAAAAATTGATTACCAGTAATCACAGCAGAACTTCTTAATTTGCTTTGCAAATTCAAAATGACCTGGTATATCTCTGGCAATTTTAAAATTATATACCATATTTATTTAGAGGATTTATTAAGTTCTGTTGGCTTGCAAAGTTTTACAAATTATGATAAAGTTGTGTATAGATTAGCTTAATAAAATAACTTCAGCGTGTTCTTAATATTCAAAGTCAACGTCTCATTTCTTCATTTTTGTATAAAATATTTTGAAATGGGCTTATGTACTGCTTAATACTGAGTTTACGTTGACATTACAGTCAACTCAATTATCAAATAAAGTATTATGCACTTTTTAAAAAATCATTCATTTATCACTATGTATACTTGAGTCAAAGACCTAAGGTTTGTATATTGATTTTTCTGCAACTTTAATTTCGTGGTTCAGATTTTATCATTATTCACAATAGAATATCCAATTGTGCAGATTGAGATTAATTTGAGAATAAAATGAAGGACAGTTGAGAGATATGGTTGAGGATTTGTTGAGTCAGTCAAGTAGCAAAGGTGTAAGATATTACATAATGAAACCTTGTTGAGGTATTGGTTATTAGGCAAAAGTTAACAGCTGAGAGTTGAAATCTATTAGGCTGGGATGTAGTTCTCATTAACTCTATTGTGCTGTTATATGAGTTTAATGTCCATAAATTTAAAAAAAATTAGATTTCATTTGAGTTTTTTCTTAATTAACATTGTTTTGGACTTTTTAAACTTATATGCATTATAGATGAATATATACATAATTACTTTTGTTCATTTAACAGTATCATATAACAGGAGAAAGCTAAAGGATTTTTGGATGTTTTATTTGCTTCAGAGTTTTTGACAGATTTAGTTTATATTTGAATTATCTGATTTAAAAAACCTTAATATGTAATTCATACTCATATTCTAAAGACTATGAAGATTTAGACATTTATTTACATTTTACCTAAAATTAATTTTACCTACATTTCAGCAGACATATAAAATTGATTTCATTCTGTTAAAGAAATTCCTCTGAACACTTATATACATATAATGAGCGAGATTCAAAGAAGTAAGCTTATTCTAAATGTTCAGTTTGATAGAAAAATCAAGTACTATGTACAGGCAGTCCTAGCTTTGCACTTAAGGGTAGGGTTTTCATGTGGACAAGTTTAAGTTAACACTGTACCATGTGATGTGAGGACTGCTTATATAACAAAAGCATTTTTATCTACAAAGATCATTCCCCAGTATTCTTCACTGTAAATAATATTCAGTATTTAATCTTAACCACGCTGTGGACAGTGTTACCATTAATAGTTCCACCAGTAGATGAAGTGTATTAAACCAGATAATTTTTGTCTGAGAAACTGGCTTCTCTTCCAAAAATTCTCCAGGAATCACTTTCTAAAAAGTTAGAAGAACCGTGTCCCCTTAGAATAAGATGATTCAATAAATTGTTAAATTGGGTAGATGGTAGATATCTAGGAAATCAATTTGCTTTCTGTTAGAGTTGATGAATCAAATAGTTTTATTAGCTTTATTAAAAGTTTTATTAAAATAATATATCCACCTATAATTCATGCTTTATATCAGCACCCTGAGGACAAGTAAAGCAGAATTTTAATTTTTTTAATGCATGAATATATTTGCATTTTAAGGAATAATATAGTGTCAATATTAAGTGTAGCTTCCTCTGAAGTCAAATTTAAGTATTTGTAAATATTTAGAAACATGTGTCCTATAATTAAATTATTAGCATTTAAATTTAGAAATACGATTTTTTTTCTGATATTTATTGCCTTAAAATTATTGACAGAAACATCCCTTTTAAGTAACATGATGGACCCTTTTTGTGACTTGTCTAAAGATTTATACAAAATGCTCTCTACAGCAGAACAGTACACAAGACTCTGGACCACAGGAAAGTGAAGTATCATCAGAAAATATCTTAACTGTAGCCAAGGATCCAAGATATGCCAGATATCTCAAAATGGTTCAAGTGGTAAGCTAATTTGGTCTGTCTTCTCTGTCTAGCAGCCTCATTTGAAATTCTTAACCTTGGAGGTTTCATTGTTATTTTATCAATCTGAGAAAACTGCTAAACTGAGTGACCAAGTTTTCTACTCTCTTACTTCTTTTCTATTGTAATTAATACCCTAATAAAAAGTAGCCAGAAATCAAATCTTTCTAATTAGAATTGATCACATATATCAAAGCATAGTTTAATAAAGATTTATGTAAAGTTTCTTGCTTTACACAAAGTTATCAATGCAAATCTTGGATGTATCAGAAAGGAATGAAAGTAGAATGTTCATATGGTAAATCATTTGATTTTAGCTTAATTCCCATATGCTAGCACAAATGTTTTTTTAATATTTTTTTTCTGATGTGCATCTATCAGTGATCTCTTGCCCATGTAAAGTAATGCTTTTAATATATGACTTCATAATTCATATTTTTTTCTAAGAAATCATAACATGGTATGATACCAAAAATATTTGTTGTCTCTAACAGTGTAAGTTAATTTCTTTTCATTCCTGTAGAAAGTTCTATTTCAGTGGTTGAAGAAGGTAGCTGTCCATCATTTTTCTGTTAATCAAAAAAATTAATGCTTTTATAAAATTCTATTATCAGGCAGAAGAAATATAGTACTAATACTAAAGAAGAACAGTTTTGTTTTGCTGTCCATGGCATTGTTTATCACCAAAATAATTTAAAAGCAAATACTTTCTGACAACCTGAAAGAGTAGATTGATTCATGTAGAAGCTGTGAGGGGGGTGGGCAGGGAGCAAAATATATTCACTTTCCCTAGCTATCAGAAGGAGTGGATTTATCACTGTAAAAATTTCTTTTTTTCTTAACCCTTTATTTTTTTCCTAAAGCTCTAGGCTCAGGAAAGCTCTAGGCTTTCCAGAAAAAAAACAAAAAAGCAAAAAAAACAAAAACAACCTTTGGGGAAAATATATGAAGTTTTTAAATTAAGAATAAAGCAGAGCCACCTTGAGTATGAATCATGATTAATGCATTTTTAAAGCTAGAACCTGGGAAAGCCTAAGCTTGAAAATAGACTTGTTAAAAGCTGTGTATTTCAGTCTTTTAAACAAAGGAGGAAAAGCTTCAAAATGACTCTGAAAAAGGCTTTTTATGTTAGTCCCTTCTTGTCTTACCTATATAAATTACAAAATAGGAAAATCTGCTGAGTGATATCTGAATGCCCTGAAATCTTTTATGAAAGACTGTATCTTGGGATAACTATTACATTCTTGATACGTTATCTTTCATTTTACAAGAACTTCAAAAATTCTTTTTCCTTTTCAGTGTAAATCCACTGTCCATTTGTTCTAGAAATATTTATTAAACACTAAGGTACTATACTAGGTATTGTCTAGATTTATTTAGCAAAGTTTCCAGACATGACTTACAATTTTAATTTTTGTTATTAGTTACTTAAACAAGTTCCATTGTTTTCAGATACATATATATATAATTGTCCCTTTAAATATTCTTTTTTTTAATCATATAGTTTATCATCTCACTAGGAGTAACAGCCAGTCTTTTATAGACAGGCCCATGAGATCCTGTACAATCTAGCTCCCATGCTACCTTTATGATCTCATATCCTCACTCATTCTTTCCTCGCTCTACTGACCTCCTTGATTTCCTTGGATAAATAAATGGGCAGTCTCCTGTCTCGGGTACTTTGTATCAGCTAGTCTCTGTGCCTGAAATACTCTTCCCCACATATCTTCCTGGTTTGCTCCCTTACTTCATTCAGATCTTTATTCAGATACTATCTTCTAAGTGAGGCCTTCCTTGACCACCCTATTTTGAATTGTAGTGTCCTCTGACCCAATTCTCTTTACCTCTTCCCTGCTGTATTTTTCTTCTTATCAGCTTCTAGCATTGTTCATATGTTACATATTTACTTTGTGTCTTTTCCTCTACTAAATTATAAACTCTATGAGGACAGGGAATTTTTTGTGTGTACTGCCCTATTCCCATTCCTAGAACAATACCTAGCACATAGTATTTAGTTATGAATGAAAATGTCTATATTTTTCTCTATGCCATTTTACCTTTTCATAGGTTTTGATGATAGATTTATTTTTCACACTAGCTCAGTGGCTTTCAAAATGAGAAAATTCTAAAATACAAGTTCCTGGGGCCCACATTACAAAATTGGGGAATCTCTAGTGTTGGTACTTGGTACATAGAGCATATGTATTTTGGAATAAAGCTCTTCTCATTAAGAATTTTTTAAAATACTATAAACTATATATTAACATCATACATATTTTTAAATTTAAAAATACTTAACAAAATAAATTGTTTTATTTAAAAAAGAAAACCTTGGCTGGGCACAGTAGCTCACACCTGTAATCCTAGCTCTCTGGGAGGCTGAAGCAGGAATATTTCTTGAGGCCAGGAGTTTGAAACCAACCTGGGCAATAGCAAAAACCTATCTGTACCAAAAAAAAACTAAAAAAGTTAGTCATGATGGTGCGCACCTGTAGTCCCAGCTACTCAGGAGGCTGAGGCAGGAAGATCACTTGAGCCCAGGAGTTTGAAGTCGCAGTGAGCTATGATAATGCCACTGCATTCTAGCACAGGCAACAGAGCGAGATTGTGTCTCAAAAAAGAAAAGAAAGTCTTAACACTCTAACAGTACTTGGGACTTAACTTCAGTCCATCCTTTTTGCTTGATGTCACTGAGTATGATCAAGGATTCAACTTCTCTGCCTTAGCCTTTTTCTGATGTTAGCTAAGTCTTCCTGTATTCTAGCCTTTTGCCTCCTTCCTGTCTTTGGTATGGGTGTTTCTATTTCCTAAGCATTTCCATGGTTCTGGAAGTGCTGCTACTTCATGGTGTTTCTCTCTTCAGGCACATGGACTTGGCCGTCCATTGCTGTGCTAAGTCATCAATCATTCTTCTATCACCTCTAAACTGTCCTGTGATGTATGGTTCATATATGCGTCTGTATCTGTAAAGCTAGAAGTTATATTCTATTTCTTATTGTTTGAGGGTGATCTGTAAGAAGAAAGGGGGAACAACATCAAATTGCCCCCCTAAAACTAGAAATTTATCCAAGTTAAATTGAATTTTATTGTTTTTAGCTTATTGTGCCAACCTGTATCCCAGAATCTTATTACCCAATTTTTATTTTCTACTGCTCTCTGTCCTAAATTCCATTCTTCCATCAGACAAAACCACAAACCTTTCCCTATATAAGCTCCATGCTTTTCCACCCCTGAATCTAGATTCCCCTTATTACATGTCCAAATTCTACTACTCTAACCATGTTCTTATGAATGTTTCCACTAAATCATCCTAGATTCTAAACCTATAAGTACATGAAACTAGAATTAATATCTCCCTTTATTGACCTATCCAACCACTTTATCTGTAATCTTTCTAGAATTTATCATTTCATACCTTATTCTGTGATTATCTGTACATATTTTTATATTCCCAGTTGAAAATGAAGCCATGAGAGGAAGAATGGTATCTTGATTAATCTTTTTTTAATTTCAGCATATTATGGGGGTACTTGATTAATCTTTATATTCATTTTAACACCTTACCCATAAAGATATCCAATCAATATTTGTTGAGTACACTATGTAATCCTGCATATTAACTCTCCTTCCCAGCTTTGTATCACCTGGAAATGTATAAATATGTTCCCATTTCTTCAAGTTATCAATTTAAAATGTTTTGTAGGACTAAACCAAGCTTAGACCAAGTAGAAGTCTCCCTCAAGGTTGACATGAATCTGCCAGTCATTATTCTTTGGATTATAATATTGAACCATCTATAAATCTACCCTTTCTTCTATTTCTTAAGTATATCATGAGTGACTGTCAATTTCCAACAACAGATGTAGGCTCCATGTTTGACAATGCCCAGCATTGTCAAATCTTGATATGATCACTACCAGAGTTCCTGTCACTTTTCCATCATCATTCATTTTGGCCTTTGTGTTCAAACTTAAGTACAAAATACTTAAACCTATCTCCCTCATTGCTTCCTTCATCTGTTTAAGAATTAAATTTTCAGGCCAGGTGCAGTGGCTCACATCTGTAATCCTAGCACACTGGGAGACTGACTAGCACTCTGGGAGGTCAAGGCGAGAGGATCGCTTGAGATCAGGAGTTTGAGACCAGCCTGAGCAAAAGTGAGACCCCGTCTCTGCTAAAAATAGAAAGAAATTAATTGGCCAACTAAAAATATATAGAAAAAATCAGCCAGGTGTGGTGTCACATGCCTGTAGTCCCAGCTACTTGGGAGGCTGAGGCAGGAGGATTGCTTACCATCTTTTTTGGCTTCCTTTTCCTGGGTCATAGCTATCCCCTGGAATGTCCTGCTTTTATATTTGCCTTGGCTCACTTGTCACATACTAGTTAATCTATTTTAGAGCCTAGATAATTAAGACCATTTCATATAAACTCCTTTGAACAGAAGCCAACACAGTCCTTCACTTATCACAAGTACCAATTCAAAGAGTAATAAACATTACCTTGTTCTTTGGTCTCCATGTCTTTTTCTATCACTCCTGGATTACCCCCTGTGAGATAAAAGAATGGTTACAGTTCCAGAAAGTAGTTGCTTCTCTGAGAGACAATTTGAATGCCTAGGAGTATACCCAAATCTTTACCATGTACTTCTGAGATGCAACATGGTATAGTTTCTTAGCTTTGTCATATACTCCTTGTGTGACCCTGTTCAGGTCATGTCACTTCTCAAGGCCTCAGTTACCTCATACATAAAATAAAATCCAAAGTTTCTTTAGATTTGTAATCTATTAATTGATCCCCAAATGTCAATCTTGTTATTAATGAATGTTCCTGGAACACCTGCTGGCATTTTCTGACATTTTTCTCCTTTTTAAGCAAGTTTTATACAAGATTTTCAGTGAGTAATACCATTGTGTTCCAAATGTGGTAGATAATTGATTCTGATTTAATGTTTGTTGTCATAATAGTGCAGCACAAGCCTTTACTAAATTACATATTGCTTTTATAACTTAACTGGAATTGTGTACATAGATCACTTTTCCAACAATTCTCCTCTTTTTACTGGCAGAGCTTGGTGAATCCTTTGCCAGTAATAAATTGTGCATTGGGAAAGTCCGACTTCCACATTAAGAAGCTAATGACTTGTGTTTTTGAAACCATATTTGCCAAAACAGTCTCTTCAGATACTTAGACTTTTTTAAAGCTCTGTTTTCTTTGGCTGACTTAAAATGTGAATTGAATAATCTCTTTGGTTCTGGTGGTTCTGATGTATCTGTTGCCAGCCATGGATGTTGGCCTGGGGAAATGTGACTTCCATTACCTAAGGGTGAAGAGGATCCAAATGATTATTAAAGATGTTTGTCAAGAAGTTACGCACCTTGGACCTCGTGAAACTAATCAAGCATGAAGTAGAGTGCTGTTTAGACACCAAACAAGGTGTAGTTACTGTCAGAGCTATTAAAGTCTTTAAAACCATTTTTTGGATATGACCCCAGTCATGTGCTTTCCATGGTCTAGGGAACCCCAGGTTAGGTTGCTCATCACAGATCAGTAGTGTAGTCCAAAAGGAGAAGCTACTGGTTCATATATAATCACAACTGTGAAAAACACTGGTATGGATTTAGTTTAATAAATCCATACATATTGTTTGTTTCATTGTTTTAAAACTATATTATATTGATATGTATTTCTTTTTTATGATATCTAAGATTTACTAATCAATATTAATGTTAATGGTTTTTGAGCACATGAAGGTTTGGGGGATAGGGAGATAATTATTTTTTGTTGTTTTAGCCTCACTCTGTTTATTGAAAATAAAAGCTTCATGCCCAATTACTTGATTTTCTACACTTATGAATATAGATAAAGCAGAAATGCAAATAAACATTTGTCTCTTTAATTAATTGCATAATGTAGCCAACCTTGAAAATTGTAAATAAAAATATTTTATCCTTCACATCAGCTACATAGTTAGCCAAGTCTATTTGAATATAACTAAAAGAAAGAAGCAAAGCTTAGCAGAATGGCAGAGTAACTTTGAGCTGGGATAAATGAAATTCAAGTGACCTCTGACAGTTCACTCTCTTCCTCTACATTCTATCTTGTATCAAATACAAGAAGGTTTAGATAGAGCTTTCCCCTGACCAGAAAATTGATAGTTAGCCACTAATTGGAAGTCCCTGCTGTGTTACCTATGCTTTGCCATGGCCTGAGTATCCAGAGAACCTAGAAACACACCACTTTTTGTCATATTTTTGGAAAAGAAGTACAAAAATTACTTATTCTCTGCTGAAGTCAGTAAACCAGCCTCTAAGAAAACCATGTGTGAAGAATTATTATGCTAGTTTTGCAGATTATTATTTTTCAGTCATTTTGGCTGCATTTTGAACTCTCCCCATGATGCCTTGAAAGTTAGGGAATTATAACTAGTCATGCTGTGTACAATCTTCTCAACTTCTTAGTGTTTAAATATGTATTTGCCTTTCTGTTTATTCTTTCTTTTAAATTTTTCTTTGTTAGAAAGCAGTAAACAATGATATTACTAAGTCCAAATTTTAAATTTCTTGCTTTTTTTGATGTGCGATATAGAAGATGACAGGAAGTACTTGCCATGTAGTAGGCAGGTACCTACTAAGTTATATGGTTGCCAATATCTAGTTGGTAATATTACACATGCCTCCCTTCATTCTCATCTGTTCTTCACTAATACCACTGTTGATATAGTTATACATATCAAAATATTTTAATATTAATATAACATTTTTTATTATAGCTATCCTTAGGTGGCATTCAATTGCCATGAAAGTATTCATTTGTGAATAATTTGTTTCCAGGATCTAGTTGTTTACTGTGACTATTTTTATTTATAGTGCGTACAGTCTCTGGAAAATATATTTTGAGTTGTGAGCCTCAGGAAGTTTTGGAATTCCCAGTCATATTTGAAGAATAGTCACATACCAACAAACTGGTATATTATACAGATGCCATTCTCCGTTAGAGTTGTAGAAGAATATTTGGTAACTGTACACTTGAGTACTTCGTTTTCTTATAATATACCAAATAATTGAAATTAATTTTAATTTAAAAAAATAACTTAAAGGGGGGAGTAGGTGAAGTGTAAGAGAATTGAGAATGCAAAATAATCTTTGGAAAATAATTGAGAAGGTAATAAAGCTAGGATGTTCAGTTTGTCAAATCAGTTTTCAAAGTGTGTTAGAAGAGAATATATTTCTTTCAGGAATTTGTTCTCTACATCATATTTTTGTGTCATTGGTATTATAATTAAAATAATTTAAACAGTGTATAGGATGGCTTATCTGTAACAGTCTTTCAAGCCAAAATGTTTAATTCTTGATATCTATTTATTTTGCTGTGTCGATAAAATTTACTTTATCTGCCTTAAATTTGCTATTATACCCTACCTCTGTGCCCCTCTCCCCACAACAGAAAGACAAAGAGGGGGCAGAAGCAAGCAAACACAAGGGAATGTTTATAGGATTAGCTTATAATAGTTTTAAGTTTCACAAGAATTTCCTTTTTATGATGTATAAAATGATAACAAAAGACATTAGCAGAAAAATATGTTAATGTTTGACTTCATATCTTTCATTCTAATTCATTTAAACAACTTTTTAACTCTTTAGAAGTCATGACAAAAGGAACAGCACTCTATCAAGGCCCATAAGGAAGCTCTTGAAGATATACACTAACAATAATAGTTTGTATGCCTGCTGAAATGTGTGGTGTAGGCCTTGTGCTCTGATCCAGCTATAATTTTTTAGTTATCTGTTTTTAATTTCTCAGTACCTTTCTTTCATCTTTCTCACTGACCACCTCTGCCAGAAATAAGGGGTCTCACTTAAAGATTTTCCAAATTGGTGAGGAGGAAATAATAGTCATAAATTACGTAGTTACTTACGTAGATTTACTCTTTTTAGAAATATCATGATTCTTAACCTAGCTATAAATTTGTTTGTTTAAGATTGTGTTTAATTGTTGAGAGAAAAAGTTAAGGACTAGAGATGCAAATGAGCTACAATAAGGAAGTGGGCTCATCTGAGTAGGGAGAGACGTGCCTAGGAGGTTTTAGAGACTATAACTTGAGGAAGATGTTTTTAGCACTACATTCTAACCAGGATCTCAGATAGTGTAAGCATTCATAATGGTACAGTCCTAGGTCAGAAGATAATTTGTCTTGAATTGGTCACAGCAATGGAAGATGCAACAACATACTTTGTTTATAAACTAATTTTTTGTTAAAGATTATTTAGCATTTAGGAGAAGATGCTGATGTGTTAACTGTGTTAACTGCATGTTTTAAAAGAAATAAAGAAGATTTCAAAATATTGAATTTTATTGGGCAAAATGAATGAAAATTATCTATTCTACCTGAAAATAATTATGTTTGTGTATTTGTTTTAATATTATAATTTTAAAAAATATTTTTAGACCTAAGTACAGTTTGCTGAAGGTTTTTATAATTCAGTGAAGCAATCCAAATTTTTTCTTGCTTTTTTTCTATCCCAAGTTCACAAATGACTTTTATTCAGTTAGTTGGTTATCCCATGTGCTGATGACACATTGTTATCAGATTCAGGGCCCTTCATTGTGGTTCTGTAAACACATGGAATGCCTAATCCTGGCCATCTCTCTTTAAATGGGTACCCATTAGATCACTAAGGGCATTGAGTGAGAGAATCATAATATACCAGTTCAAATCCATTACCACTATTGGAAAATTAATTTAAATATGAATATTCTGTGATTTCATTCATTAGAATAATCTTCATTGTTAATTACTAAGAATTCTATTCTTTCTAGCCTTTATTGCTGTATTTAGAGATTGTTCTTTAATCCTCTTGAACAGGTATAAGTAGTAGTAAGTTTTCAAAAATTGATCAAGAGACCATCTGAACTTATACTTTTTAAGTAGCAAATTCCAAAATGATTTGCTATAAAAATTCTCCTAAAATTTTTATTCAAAGTTTTTATTCCTAGAAAGTAAAAGTATAATTAAATTTAGAAATTTCTAATTATTATATGTTTTGAAGAACAAACACTGTATCATTTGAATCAAGTGAGCTATATATTCAAAATGGAGTTCTACTATTAATTAGCCTATCAAAATGAATCTTTAAATTTTAGATATTGCTTTTGCATTATAGTGGAGAGAGGAAAATGGGTCCTCCACAGCCCTAAATTATTCTTAAATCCATCAAATACTTGAGTAGCCACAAAATGCAAAGAAAACACCATACACTTTTTTTGGTCATTAACACTTGATATTTATCATGTTACAGTGTATTTTATAGGAGAGGTTAGGAGGAAAATCAATCACATGAGGAAATTGATGCAGCTGTATTTTGAATTGTGTCTCAACAATAGATCCCTCACTTTTTGAAACTGCTAAAATGTATTTATTTTATGAATAAAGCAACAGTAATTGCCTTACCAATTTCCTGGGGCCCTAGCCATGGCTGGTATCATTTTTGCCCATTTATTCAAGCGATTTGTTCCTTCATCTTTAAAGATAACCAATTGCAGTCAGTGGGAAATTCTTATTGTGAAACTGATTCCTTGGGATTATCCTTGAAAAAGGAATAACTTACCGTTAGCTTTCATAGAAACCAATAGAAACCACTGTGTATAGTACTAATCAAGATTTGTGAGACACTTTGGCCCATATATTTAGGTTCAAATTAACAACCGTTGGTGGTAACATTATCAGAGTCTAGCATTTTAAAGATCTGTACAGGTCATTAGAAATAAAACTTCTCCTTTTTTAGATAGCAATATTCATTTTACAGTGATTAAGAGATTTATTTAAATTAATTTTGTATCTCTTCACTGAAAGCTTCCAGAAAGAGAAAAGATAACATTGAGTGTGTGTTTTCTTTGTGTTGTGATTTGTTCAGTAAACAATTATCTATTATGTATAACATTTTATCTCAAAATTGTATCCTAAATATAACACCCTAGTGTAGTTCATAAAGTACAGTATAGATATTTTAAAGATAGCACTGTTGAAAATTAGAAGGCAAGGATATGGTTGAGTCCATATTACTAAGTTAAATTTTAAATAAAAGGAGCCTGATTGGAGGACTGGCTGCCTTTTAGCAACCCATAGCATCTCTTTAATTCCTGCTTGTTCCTGCTCCGTACAAATAAAGTTGTATCCACCTATCAACTCAATAGCGTTTTTCTTTATTGTTGCCTTAAGTAGGAAAAAAAACTTCATATTTTCCATCCTTCATTATTGAATTGTTGTGATTCAAACTCATATACTGAGAGGAAAATCTAAAATATAAGGAGCATTTTTTATCTTAAAGAAAGAAAAGTCATTTATATCTCTTAAAATGAGTAAGACTTTTTTCTCCCCCTTCTAATCTAAAACTTTAGGAAAATTTCAACATGGTTTATTAAGGGATTTAATAGTTTGGCTTTCATTAATACAATAACAAATAAATGTAAATATTGACAGGCCTCTAAACCTCCAAACAGTTTTTGTGATATAAGTACCTAGTATTTCACTAGTAGTGCTGCCATCATAATTTCATTAGTGTGGCTTCTTTACACACTTTCTCCAGTGACGCAAATACAGACGTGATTTTTTGGAACATCAGACTTATGGCTGCCTTCTCTCCTCTTTCATTACTTATGTTGGACAAACTGCCATTTTCACTTGCCAAAAAAAATCCCACAGTTCAGTAGACTACAGTTTTGAGGTCTCTCATGTCCTCCTTAGACCACCAGTAGCTTTGTGTCTTGGCAATCAGAAATTGGACACTTCTTTTTGATATTTAACAAACCAGACTCTGTTACTTGACCTCTAAGGAAGAATACAGGAAAACAACAATTTTTCTAAGCAACATCACTGGAAACAATGGCAAATCCCTTTGGAGTGCATTCTTTGGAACAGAGGCCAAATTATTTTTTGTCAAGTTTTATGAGATTTGTATTAAGGTGGTGTTGATAATTCTTTAATGTGAGATATTAGAAGTTGACTGTATTTCCCTTTACCTATAGCCACATAGAGAAGTGACTAAAGGCACTAAATTTTGGGTATGTGTATTTGTACTCTTGTGCTGTAAGCCAATCCAAGAAACTAAGGTTCAAATATGGAGCTTATAGGTTCAGGTTTCTATTATTCTTATACCATAACCAATTCCATGAAATTAACATTAAAATAGGAACCTTATCTAATTCTACCAACTTCCCTGTTCTCTACTCCTTCCTTCCCACCCACTGCTTCCCTTTACCTCCACCCCATACACACTTTCTTTGCTATATTTTAGGAAATGTTTTATTTCAACCTCATTTCTCCTCCCTTCTGTTTTCTCGGCTTTGTAACTTGTTTGTATAACCTTTCCAGTGATGTCCTGTGGATTATGCTAAAGTATAATAAATAAATCACATAGTTGAGTTTATAGAAAGACTTTATACCATAAAACCATAGTTAATAGAAGCTGAGAGGTCTTTTTAAAGAAGTATGGCATTAATTCTGCTTTCTTTTCCCCTTTTCTGCTAAGCACTTCCATTTTTTTTTTATAAAATGTTCCAAACTCCTAACTTTCCCTATTATCCTAAATAGTTGAATGGTATTTAATTATCAAGTTAAATTCCCAGCCTTGTCATTTAAGTAGTTAGCTTTCCCCTCCACTCTCCTCACTCTGTTGCCCAGGCTGGAGTGCAGTGTTGTGGTTATAGCTCGCTGCAACCTCAAACTCCTGGGCTCAGGCATGCGCCACCATGCCCTGCTAATTTTTTAAAAATTTTTTGTAGACATGGGGTCACACTATGTTGCCCAGACTGGTCTCGAACTCCTCTACTATTAAAATTAATTTTATTATTAAGTAAATTGTGTTTTTAAATGTACTTCACTCAAGCCAGTCTTACTTTGGGGTAATACCTTTTTTAAGTGGTGTTAGTTTTCATTTCTTGCTTACTTTATTCCAAGTAAATTTATATTTATTTCTGTCGTATCCTTTTCTAACTGTTGCTGTTCTTAACCTGAATTTTGAAATTCACATTCTTAATATTTTTGCAACTTATACACTTCTAGAATTATCATTACTTAGTGTTTGTACTGGTGTTGGGAAGATGTATCATATAGTCCCAGGAATGTTCTTGAATTCTATTTGACCTTTGTGCCTAAAGTGTTCAAATGGAATTGGACCATTTTATTGAAAAGAGCATAAGCATAGCTATACTTAAGAGTAGAAAGCTCTGAATTCTTTATTTGAAATCACATTTATTCATATTGTTAAATATTCATTGTATTATTCTAACCAGTGTTTTAATCATTTATCAATGTGTTCTTTCTGTTAGTGTTACAAGAAGAATGAGAATATGATCTCTTCCTTCTATACATCAGAGTTAGTAATGAATAAGCTCAAAGGATTTAATTTGGGTTTCTGTGGTATTGGATAGCACTGATTCCATTAAGTCTGTATAAAGTATGTACCTTTTTAGATGACTCAAGTGTGATGCACATACTATTATAAAAGCAAATTAAGAACTATTTTAAATAGTAAGACATCTAAAGGTCTTGTTTTAGGTAATATGTGGAGACATATAAAGGAGGCATTTTTAATGATTGAATTATCTTGTATCCTTTACTTAGGGTGTTCCAGTGATGGCAATAAGAAACAAAATGATATCAGAAGGACTAGACCCAGATCTTCTTGAGTGAGTAAATCTTCTAATATAATGATATTACTGCCAGATATTGAATTTGTCAGTTATAGTAAAAATATTGCAAGCTCTCTCTGTATTTTTCCTATATAGTGTTTTCTGGTTGAAAAAACCATCTTCATAAATAGTGTCTCTGCTGTGTTACCAAAAAGAAAATATCCTATGCTTGTAGTAAAACCTTTGCACATTTTAGGAGCAATTTCAATAGATCAGGGATGAATCTAGATATCCAAAGGAACTGGAATTTGATGATAGATTTTTTTTTGCTTTTCATGATACCTTTTTCTTGTTTTTTTGCAGGGAAGGGGCAATGGTTATTATCTACCAGCTTTTTACTTAACACCTTAGTGCGTAGGAAATTTATTCTAGATTAAGCCATATTGAGAAATAAATAGGGTGAGAAATAAATAGGGTAAAGTTACCATAGGTCATGTTAATTTTTGTTAAGAAACTATATACCAGTTTGTGTGAGTTTTAGAAAGTGTTTTTTGAGAAATGCTAAAAAATTGTATCTCAGACATTTGACAATAATTCATTCCATCCAAGCAAACCTGGCTACATAATTCATCCTATATAAAATATATCTTAATGGATTCTTCAGAAGAATTCTATTTTGCAAGTATCTAGGTACTTATAAAGAGTCTTTCCTGTTTGGTGTTTTAATTCACCCCAATGTGTTTAGCTGCGTTATCCAAGCATTCATACTGTAGTAGAAGTATACTTTGGAATTTTTCTTGGCTCTCAGCCCTCTGAGAAAAGGTATACATTTTGGAGGTAAAACACATAAAACGGTCTTTTTCTCATATTTTAGCTTTCAAAATATGAAATTTAAGAATTTTTTTTAAAGTCTGCAAGAACAGATTTCTAACATGTGTCTACATTTTGATATATATCCAAGTAGCAAACAGTTCGAGTACAATGGTGTGACTTGGTAATTTGAACTAATGCATCTCCGGGATACTTGACATTTGTTCTGGAAATTGTTTCTGACACACACTTTAAAAGCAGTTGGATTGTGACACATATTTTAACGTGAATTGGACATATGGGTTCAATCCATTTTGATACCCATTGGAATATATAGGTTATAAATACATTTCACATTAACCTTGACTTCTTTTTTGCTTCTGGAAATACACAGTAGACCATCTATAATAACAGCTAAAATGACCTTTAAAATGATGGTATTTCTCTAGAGAAAATATAATAAATGGAAAACTGGTGCCCTCTAAGCATCAGATATGCTGAATATCCAGTTGTTTTACCCACTACTGGCTTCATTTCATCGTTACTCAGCCTAAACTACTTCATAATCCTTTACCTAAAGCAGCTACTCACATTAGCGACTTGAAAATCCTTGATTTTGCCTTCTTTTCTGCCCCCTACTGTGTTAGTCACTATGATTTTCTCATGTTTAGTATCTCACATCTAACCACATGCCTCCATACTCATTGCTGTTTAGTTCAGGCCCTCATCATTTCTCACCTGAATTATTACGGTAGCTCCTGATTGGTTTTCCTATTCAATTCAAGCCATCCACTAAAGTCAGAGTGGATCTGTTCATACTTTATTCTTACTTCACGTCTTCCTGTGACTCTCCACTGCCTTGAACATGTGGTCCAAGCATTACATATAAATGCTTTTATCTTGAACACCCAGATCCTCTCACTAGCTTCATCTCTTGCTGTTCTTCCACATGTCTGTCTCATGCAGCCATAGCAGACCTCTTGCAGTTACCTGAATGTATCATTTCCTATTCCCTTTTGGTATCTTTAAATGTTTTCTTTCCTCTCTATGGAACTACCTTTACCCATCATATTGGCCTAGCTGGTTTCTTACTCTTCAAGACTTCATTAGGTATCACCACCTGAAGAAGTCCATAGGTGACTACCAGGGGGAAAATCCCAACATCCTCAACACTCCCTTCTATCTGGCTTAGCAAGTTTGAGGGTATGTCATTGTCTATAAATGTTGAGAAACATTCAGTTTCGAGGTGGTGCCAAGTTTTAGGGTAGAATTCCGGTAACAGTTAACATTGTCTTACAGAAAAGCTACTCCTCAACCACAGCCTGGGGCTTGAATTCTGACCCATTACCTCATAAATACATGCCATTGGTCACCAGGGGCACTGGTTGGAGAGGGGGTGACTCACTATAACCTATCACCACAAGTAGGAAACCAGTTCCAACTATTAATACATTTAGCTAGATATGATAAGTAGAATCAACTGCCTTGTTAACAGAGGAATTCTGGTGCTTTTGGAATCATGTTTACATAAGTCGAGCAGCCTCACTTTGGAAGAAAAGTGTGAGATGATGAAGAAGAAGAAAATGTGCCATCCAAGGAAAGAGTGCACTTTTATTTAGAATCCTAGGTACATATTAAGCCTTAGCCAAAAACTTTCAGTAAAGATTGTTCTATTTCCTTTTTTCTTTTAAAGTATAAACATACACTTTCTTTTTTATTAATTTTGGGTAGTAAGAAATACTTATATAACTGTAAGAAAAAATGGATCTGTCTGCACTGAACAAAGGGCAAACCTGAGGTTAAAATAGAAATAAATACTGATCAGAAAATACATTGTTATTTGTTTAGCTGGTGTGTATAAAAAATTAGAAGCTAAGAGTACCCAATTTTAAGCTAAAAAGGTTTACATGATAAGGGGGAAGAGAGCCTAGCAATTTTCCTAGAAAACTGACTATCATAGAATTTGAGACTGAAGAAAATGCCTGACAATTACTAACTAAATGTTATTTGTTTGATATTTCTAAGTGGTTGTTTATTTTTAAAAATTCAAGTTTTTAAAATAACAATAGTTCTTATATAACCAAGAATTAGTCCTGTTTAGTTTCTAAAAATGAGTTTTAATATCACTGAGATAAAAATATATGTGAAAGGAATACCTTTGTCATACTCAAAAGAGTTTAAAGGGAAAGAAAATGGGAAGTTTTAATCGGTCTTTGTCCAAAGGTTAATCTACTTTAGTGTTGCATTCAGAAATATAGAATAGATAAATCATGCCTTATAAAATCTTTCAATCAATGCCTAGATTTCCTTGCCAGGAAAAAAAGAAAAAAGTTTTTCCTCTTTCCTGTTTTGTACTTTGACATTTATGTTCTAGAAGTAAAGTTATTCTTATTACCTAGTAATTACTGCTTTTACGACTCAGGACCTGCTCATCAGCAAGAGATGAAATTCATGATGGTTAAGGCTTAGGCTAGGGCAGATTTTAGGAGTGGTCTGCTTGCTTGAGTTTAGATTACACCCTGCCACTTTCTAGCTATATGATCCTGGATTGATTACCTGA
This sequence comes from Lepilemur ruficaudatus, assembly GCA_963574885.1. Taxonomy (NCBI): domain Eukaryota; kingdom Metazoa; phylum Chordata; class Mammalia; order Primates; family Lepilemuridae; genus Lepilemur; species Lepilemur ruficaudatus. The sequence continues at coordinate 738 of CAUYRT010087829.1, read as the reverse complement.
TCTCTCTGTGCATCAGTTTCCTTATCAGTAAAATGAGAAATAGAAGAATTCACCCCCTCATAGAGTTGTTCAGACTAAGATAGGTAATAATGTAAGCACTTAGCAAAGCTCTGGACAAGCAGTAAATGTTGAATAAATGTTAGTTGTGATTTATGAATGGTTTAACGGAGGACTATGTATCAAATTCTAAACAATGGATTTACCAGGCTTTTGTATCACAGCTTGTTTATAATCCTGTAGTTGCCTATATACCATTATGTTTTCAACAAAGATATATTTAACTTACATAGAGTAGTTGTCTTTTTAAATTCTATTTTCTGAAACTGAAAATCTGTATTTTCAACTTTGCAGTAAAGAACAGATTACTGAAATTGAAATTCAGCTGGTCATACTCTTAACCTAAGTGGGAGGGTGCAGTGTGCAGTATATTGATTTGGCTAAAGAAAGAATATAACTAAGTTCAAGTTACTATGCAGGCTTCGAACAGAACCAGCTCAGTTGGCTTTTGTCCTAGAGATATCTATTCAGAAGACATTTATACCGTCTTCCCAGATGGTGGAATGACCGCTCTTTTTTTTTTTTTTTTTTTTTTTGAGGCAGAGTCTCACTCTGTTGCCCGGGCTAGAGTGCCGTGGCATCAGCCTAGCTCACAGCAACCTCAAACTCCTGGGCTCAAGCGATCCTTCTGCCTCAGCCTCCCGAGTAGCTGGGACTACAAGCATGCATCACCATGCCTGG
>CAUYRT010087828.1:0-55330 GCA_963574885.1 Lepilemur ruficaudatus | reverse complement strand
GTGGGCTGCAACCCAGACTGGGTCAATGGGACCCAGCCCTAAGATCTTAGCTTGTGTCTTCATTAAGCAAGGTACGCTATTTCCACTGGGATTTCTCAGCAGCTGAAATACAAGCCTGGCACTACAGGTGGTCGTGTTGGTTCCGCTTGGAGAGAGCCCACCTATGAACAGGCCTACACAGAGGAGCACAGAGCAGAGAGACAGAGAAGGACTCAGCTCTACCAGCATCACTCAGCTCCTGACCTCGGACATTTCTGAAGCCAACTCTCACCCCGAGATTTGACTCTGGGAGATGGTACCTTTTTATTTCTTTGTTAGCTTAAGCAAGTTTGAGTTGGGTTTCTGTCCCTTGAAACCCAAAAGAATCATAACTTTTGTAGCAGCAGCCAATGGCATAGTGAATAGTCACATTCTGACCATGGTGGCTTTGAGGGTGACCCACTGATACCTTGATTAAATAAAAGGAAATTGGGATGAAGCACTTCACAGACAGGTGAAGGCTGTAGCTGCTCATTTTCCTAGACAGCTCGTGTCCTCTCCACTTCCCTGGTCCCTCTCTGGGATCCCAGGCCCTGTGGACAGGTGCAGAGGCAGCCCCACCAGCCCCTCCTTGCAGATCGTCCACCGGCCCACAAGGGAAGGCCCACCAGGACCCCTAAACTATTGGCTACCCAGGCAGAAAACTCAGACCACTTACTCCAAGTAAAACTGCATCACTCAAGAGATCTTTCCAGAAAGGTTCAGAATCTGCAGCATGGCTGAAGACTCAGAAGGGGGACCCTGCTCTGCATAGAAGCCCAAGTAGCACAGAAGGCCCCAGGGGGCCACCGGCCTCCAGCTGAGGTTGGGGACCTCTTCCCACTTCCTCATGGAGGCTCCATCTCCGTGGGGAAGGGGACAGTGGCCCTCTTGCCGGTCTGGGGAGCAGAGGGGTCTGAGTGCCTGTCCTCCTCCTGGGGGCTGGACAGCAGCCTCTGCTCAGCGCAAGGAGACAGACTCGGCCCAGAGAGCTTCTGTCCGTTCAGGCCAAGGCGGTTTCAGCTGCAAGGAGGACCGGCTGCAGTCCTAGACCTCACCCTGAAGGTGACGGCTCAGTGACTGCGTCAGATCAGAGAATCATGTTCCAGCGCATGAGAACCTCCTCCACACACACACACACAAACAAACACATGCACACACGCACATACGTGCATGCACACACACACACATGCACACACACATGCACACAGACACACACAAATGTATATATACATGCATACACATACACATACAAACTCACACAAACACACACATGCACACACAGAGACATACACAAACTCACACAGACACACACAAACACACACATCCATGCATACACATACAAACGCACACACAAACTCACACACACACTCTCTACTTTTTAAAGCCACAAAGGAATATCAGGGAAAATTCACTTCAGTTGTGCACCAGGTCAGTGGCCCTAACAATGGGCACTGAATCCCCACCAAGTCATTGTCTTTCCCCCAGGGTCCCCGGAAAGTTTTTCCCTCTTTCCTTTTCCTCCCGGCAGCATCCGGGGACAAAGAGAAACTTGCAGTGTGGGAAACAGGCCTCAGGGAGCAGCACCAGAGACATCTCCAGAAAGGTGTGCAAACGTGCTCACGTGCGGAACAAACCCTTCACTGTCAGCTGCGCCCCCCCACCCCCCCTGCCCCCCGCTCAGGTGTCTGGTGGCTCTCGGCAGCCAGGCCAGGCTGGACAGCGAGCACCCTGTCCCCGGAGCCCGCCGGCCAGGCCCAGAGCGGCGGCGACGGCGGCGTGAGCGGCGCTGGGGAGAGAAAATGGCCGCCCTGTCGCCGGGTGCTTAAGGAGCCATAGGGAGCCCCGGCCGGCCGGGGCTGGCTGGCTCCCGCGAAGTGCCGAGCCGCGGTGGCGGTGGGGGACAGGAGATGAGAGACAGAGCAGGGCAGCTGCGGATGAAAACCACCCTGGGGAAGGTTGCAACTAGATAAAGTTTTCGACAATAAGATTCCAGAGACTGCTGACGGGAGCAAAGCTCAATATTTTAGTCTCAGTACAAATTTGCTTCCATCTTACACGACTCCCAGGCAGCATCGCCCACAGCTGCATGCTGTAAACAACAAACAGATCTATTTCCATCAGCCCTGCTGATGCCAGGAGAAAAGTGTCTGAGCATAAGACATGCACAGATGCAGACCCTCACCTGAGCCTGGCTCTGCCCTCCATTTGGCCTCTCTAACTTAATATCGTTGTTACAAAGCTATTGGTCTCCTGGTAGCTGGCTGGCTCCACGCGCTGCCTCTTCTTCCAGCTAATCTGACAACTCCGATCCAAGAAGCATCAAGGGCCCAATTAAGAAGACACATCTTATCAAGGAGCTTATTTTGCATAACAGAATACAAATGACGAATAAAAATTTAATGTTTAATAACTTAGTACAAAGAGGGCTGTTGATATAGAATGCCTGGAATTTTTATGGAGGCTGTCAGACTTGTGATAAAACTGTTATATAGGAACACTTGGCAAAAAACAGCGTAGAATTTTTCAGTAATGGCGTGTGCATGATATTGCATTAATTCTTGATAGGGAACTAACTGTAAGCCTGGGGATCAGCCAGTTCGAGTTTCGGTTTAAGATGGTGCGTGCGTGCGTGTGTGTGTGTGTGTGTGTGTGCGTGTGTGTGCGTGTGTTGTGCTCCATCCAGAAGGCTCTGAGGGTGTCAACGGCCGTGCACACACACGCCTTTGTGGGGCAGGATCTAAGTGCATTTTAATTTGGACCTTGCTGAGAAGTCGCTCGGTCCTTCGACAAGGCGTCTGGGTGTGTCACGCTCATTCCAGGAACATCAGGAAATGAGGGGCTTGTTTTCTGTCCTAACCACCCCGACGCAGAGGGTCGGGCTGGATTCTCCAGGGGTGCTGTGCCTGGGAGCACTGAGAGTCCCCATTTCCCACGTGTGGGGGGTGAGCGGGTGGCGCGGGGGGGATGAGACGCAGGAGGGTGACTTGACACTCTCTAGACTGCAGCGTTTGGTCCCCGGACACAGCTAACAAAGATACAGGCAGAAATTCACGCCTGAGCTGGAGCTGGGGCTTACGGACTCTGCGGAGTTATCATCCCATTGCTTCGGCCACGAGGCCACCTTTCAACAATGCATCCATCCACGTACGTACGGAGCGTCTAAGCTCGGCTGGATGCTGGAAAGAAAGTTCCAGGGCTTAGACATAGCTCTGGAGAACGAACATGGCCACAGGCTGGGCCATGTGCTACCTGCAAGGCATGAACAAGCTACCCGACCCCTGGGGGCCCCCATTCCTTCAACGGTGAATCGGGCTATGCGTGGTTCCTCCCTCTCCGACGTACAGTGATAACCCACTTACGCCAGTCAGCAGGGAGTCCTAAGCGCAGGAAGCTCTCGGCGGGCTTCGGCGAGCCATCGTGCTACCCGCGCCTCTCAGACCCACTGCGCCTCCCAAGCCTCGGCCCCGAGGGGCGCCGGTGGCCACGCTCCGAACGGCGTTAGACCGACCGTCAAAAATCTTGACGTCGTGATCGTGACGCCACAAAACTCCAAACGCCCGTCAAGCGGAACTGAGCCTTCACCTCTAGCAAGGTTTTATGTTTCAAGTGTCCGTTAACCAGGGCTACACTCGTGCCGAATCAGGGCAGAACTCTTTCAGAGGGACGGACGGACCGCGTCTGTACGGGTGCAAGACGAATCTCTCCCTCTCCCTGTCCCACTGCATCACCGTTATTACGCTGAATACCAAACGGATTTCTAATGATTGGACACTCAGAGGAAAACGTGACCCCTTCAGAGTAGCCATCAAACTCTACAGGCAGATTAGACTTGGTGGCGTGAGGGGGTTTATCCTGGCAGTGGGAAAGAGCCGAACCGCACGGAACACATCCCTGAGCGTGACGGCGTGGGCTGTTGGAAAACATAATTTACTTGATGAGGCTAATATTCAAATGCAAACTTATATTAGAATTAACACTACAGGAGGGGCTTTCACGGGGAGGATTTGTTACAGAAATAAAACCTATCGGTAACACGTTCATTGTTCCATCATTACGGACTCATTTGGTATTCACTGTAATAGCGCCGATCATAATGAATTTGTTTGATATTCATGCGGCTCTCCCACACATTAGCCGGGCCTCTGCTATAACTCACCATCCAATAAGCATTAGTTAATGCAGACTTTGGACCAGTAAAGACGGCCCGTCCCACCCCTAGAGTTGCCCGGAGCTATCTGAGAGTTACGGGACGTTTTGATGTCGAACGAGCCCATCCCTCACGCTAGAGAGCTTTCTGGATCCCGAACTGGACGTAAATGAGAATGATGTCAATTTAGTTTTTGGAGCACAGAGAAGTCAGAGGTTCAGCCCTTGGTGCCACTAACTAGTTCAGCTGTCACAGGTGGAGACTTTAGAATGATGCTCCCTCCTCCTCTTCCCGCTGGCGCTCGTGGGGTCCAGCGAGGGTGGACTGAGCTCCCGGCAAAACGCTCCTTGTGCCAGAGCACGGACTCCCGTCCACTCTGCAGAATAACTTCCCACCCAAAATTCCAGGGCTCCGCTTTGATGACCGGACCAATGTCGACCCTGCCTGGAATCCCCCAGCCGGGGAGCAGAGCGAGTTTCTCAGCAGCTCAGACGCACTGGCAACCCAACAGCCCCATCCTATAGGAAATAAAATGCGACCAACACCCGGCCCGGTTACTCCGTCCTCCTTGTCAGGGCACTGGGTGAGAGCTCTCTGTTAAACTCTCCGGTAATTAAACGTGAACAACGTCCCCGTGATGCTCCCTAGACTCTCAGTGATGGATTCACCTGAGTCCCCTGCCCCGGGAGGAAATCGTCCCGCGATGGGACACGGTTAGGGACAGTTCCGTCCCTAACCGTGACTCTTCCTGCGTCAATTACCCCAATGTCTGATACTCCTCCAGCCGTTCTAGAAAACTGGTGAGCCAGTATCTTTTTTTTTTTGTTTTAGAGCATATGCTACCCATCGTGATCTTGAAAAGGATATCTGTTCAGTCTCTCGGTACCCGGAGAACCCTGACCTCCAGGATGTAGGCTCGGCGTGTGAATGAATCCACATGTGTGATATCGTCCGTGCCTTTTGCAAAGACGGACGCTTTGACCCCAGGCCAGAGGCGAGAGAACAAAGGAGCAGGTTTGTTTGTGCCTCTCCAAGGGATGCTGGTGATACGGGCAGCCCAGCCAGGCTGTGCTTCCTGCCTTCCTAGAAAGAGGGGAGCTTCCAGCAGGTCTCCCCCAACTAACTGGGAGTCTTTGGGCAAGTGAGTTGCTCAGGGCAATGAAATGGCCCAGCGCTCCTCAGAATAAAGTCTCCCATCCATAAAATGGAGAAAACCGTGCAAAGATGAGGTGTCGTAGGAGCGGCATGGCTCCCTGCTCCTGACACAAAGCCTGGGCTCAGGCATCAGAATCCAGGGTCACTGCATCAAGCAACACGTCGGCGTCTCGGCGGGAAACAGATGTCCCTGCCCCAGTTTGCTCGTGCGAGGAGTCCGGTCTTCCAGCTTCTCTGCAACACGGACTTCCTTTGCTCCAGAGTCAGCTTCCCAGCTCCGATTTCTCCAGTGTCTGCGGAGAGAGAAAGGGGCAAGGCGGACCCCGGGCGGGTGGACGACAGAGACCCGCCTCGGTCTGCTCGGGCACAGCCCAGTGACTTCTTTCCGCTTTACTCTCGGGTGCTTGGCGTTGCTGTTGTCTTTCTCTCCAATGCAGCAATCTTTTAAAAAATCCCGTTTTTAAGAGAAAATAGCCACTGTCTGTCTGAAATGGAAACAAATGGCTCTGGGTGATTTTTAAAACATTAGCTCAGCAGAGGAGATGTCACGTGGCCCTACACGGCGCTGTCCTCAGAGGGGACATGCATCCGCGTCATCGGGGTGCCGGGTCCCCAACGCAGCTTGCTCTTTAGCGGGACGCAGACAGACAAAGAGGCAGAGGCTGCCTTGCTGGTTAAGGACAATGGGCGCTTCCAGGTGAGCCACACCTGCCGTCCCTGATGAATCAGGGTGCATGCCGGAAGCCGGAGCTGGCATGCCCTAGTTCTGTGGGTCCCTGTGGGATCCTCAGAGTTATTTAGTTTTGGGCGAGAGCCGTACACGTCGAGGGTGTTCTAAATACCATCTCCGACGTGCGCAGAAGCCGTCTGGGGGCTGCACCCACAACCGGACAGCAAGCCCCCCCCCCGGGAGCCACACGCCTTGAATTAGTGGCCGACGGTTTGACTGATCCACAGCCATCAAATGCACACGGTTTTTTTTTTTTTTTTGAAGAGACACCTACTTGAGAGAATTCCTCTCTCTGGAATTTAGAGAAATAATGAATGTGGACCTCACCAGCCCCTGGCCTTTCCGTAGTTCATAATGAAAACGAATGTTCATTTTTCCTTTAAAACTGTCTCGAGCTAAATGATACTGACGCTTTCAATTTTTAACATCATAATCAATAAAGCCTGCTTATGCACACTTTGCAAAACCATCCGTTTAGAAGTTCGGAGGAAAAAAAAAAAACTTGCATATGGCTGCAGCTTGCTGGCTGGAAGTCTCTTGCACTAAATCTTCTGAGTTAAAGTTTTACTGGTGTGTTATGAGTAAAAATGCCTTGTCAGCCATCTGCCAGTTTTTCTCCTAACATCCATATTTCCAACCCCCGCTAAACACTGGGAGCACGCGGCCACCAGAGGCCACCTCTGCAATTAAACAGCCGTGCGCGGCTGCGAGGAGCAAGGGCATCTCGCGAGAGGACTGTCTGGTATTAATTTTAAAAGTCCGTAAAGACTAGCTCTGGCCTGTCCAGCAAGGCAGACCGGCGGTTGAGCGTGTAGAAAACTGTTAACCCCAGGACATTTTTTTTTTTTTTGGTGGCGTGGGAAGAGAAAAAAAAAACAAACAAACAACAAACAATGCGCCCGTGTCAAATGCGTCAACGAATGCTAATCACGGCTGATTAATCAGTCTCTAATTCCACTGATCCAAAAAGGTTACAGTGTCAATTGTGTGAAATTGGCTCTTTCTCCTGTGTCCCTCTGCATTTGGAGGCTCGGTCTGTGCGTTGGCGTCTTTTGCCGGCTCTGACGGGGAACGCAGTCCACCAGCTCTTGAGCGTAAAGTCAGACGTTGGAGGGGGTCTGCATTGTCTCTCTGAGAGTCGTGCTTAAGACAAATAGCATCTCTGCCTCCAACGTGTACAGATCACACTAAATGGCATTCGTTACCGTAAACCTCCTATTTGTAAGGAGGAAGAAGGGGAAAAGGAGGGAAAAACCCTCTCTCTAAGTGCCCACGGTTTCATGGCGGGATCCCCCCCGTCCTCGCCGAACGTCTCGGGTAGTTGGGGGCGAGACGCCTCGTCACGGAACTCACGGGGAGCCGGTGGCGAGGGGCTAACGAGGTTGCCGCGGCGAGGCTCGCTCGCTTTCTACAGATCCGCGGCGTGCAAAGCTCGGAGGCAGAAGGTTGCTTTTGAAAGCCCTTATTAAAAAAGAGATCCCTGCCACAGATGTAGAGGCTGTCTTGGGAAATACCTGTTTTACCCATGTTTGGAAATCGTGAAGCCTGCCAAAGAGAGGCGGGGAGACCGGTGCCGGGCCTCGCGGAGGAAGCTGGGGACTGACGACAGGGGATGGGGAGGCTCCTGCCTGTTCCCCAAAAGCGCACCTTGCGGAGTACGCTCGGAGAAGGGAAGTAAGAGGCACACAGGCAGGGCGGTTTGCAGAGCAAGAGAGTCCGCTTGCTAGAAGCCCCACCCGCCGTCTTGCAAACATGCAGAATTCTTGGTCCTCGGAAAGGACGAGACGCCACCTGTCCAGACTTCACGTGCACCCAGGGTGTCTCCTTGCAGGAGTCGGGCTACCGTGGGCATCCACTCCTGATCCTGGGGTGTCCTCCCCTCCTCCAGCGTAAGCAAATTCACACGGTCTGGTCTGTGGGCCTCTGCTTCCATCTAACTGCCGGTATATTTTCTGGCTGAAATGCCCTTGACTCCGCCCCCTGCAGACCTCTTCCTTGTCTCTTTCCCCAAGTCTCTGCAAAGAATCAACCATGGAGGGAAGGGGAGTCCAAGTGGAACCCCATTGACACAGACCCTGCCTTCCCAGAGCTCACCTGGAGAGGGAACTTCATTTACATAAACAGGTGAGTACAATCATGTTCAACTATAACAGTCTCGCCTCCTCCTCCAGGAAGCCTCCACGGATGTCCTCGGGCCGTATTCCTCTCTCTGTTTCCTGCTTGTTCCTCAGCAAGCCACTGAAGACCCAGTTTTCTGACGGTGGTTTTCATGCCCATCTTCTCTTCTGAGCGTGAGCCCCTTAAAGACAGAACATCGTCACCTTGTCATCCCCTAGACCGAGCACAGTGCCAGGACAAAATGGGTGCTCAATACGCATTTCTTGGGCAGATATCCCTCCGACCCAGACCCTCATTTTGCAATGTGTTGTGCGGACAAAGTCCCCCTTCCTTCCAGCTCTAAAATGCATGACTCAGGGGTGGGCCCCTGACCCCTCTGGTCCCAGGAATTAGCAGGTTTGCAAAGGGTGTGTAGGACGTGTAACTATTAATCAAGCCCCTGATGAGACTGTTCAAGGGAAATCTGTAGCAAGGTCGAGATTCGGGGGATAATGTGACGGGAAATTATTTATCATCTCTGTCTTCCTTTATTTCCGTATCATCAGCCGGTGGCTACACAGGAGCATCTTGAGGGCAGAACTATCCTTTCATCTTCCCGCCCCTACCGCGCTTGACTCGAGGGAGATCCCTAGAAAACATTTTCACGGCAGTTGCCGAGTGGGCTCGGGGCTTGACGCCTGAAGCTCCTTTCTTTTGTTCTAACGAGTCTAGGAGTCAGAGATCGCAGGTGCCTGCTGGTGCTTCTGTGCCCAGGCCCAACACATCTGGAGGTCTGAAGGTCACAGGTAAGGTGACCTTCACATCATGAATGTCACAGTTATCTTGAAAATCCCTGCTGGAAACCCACAGTCAGGCAGGCAAAAGCCCTTTTCCCTCCGGCATTGGGGTACACCATGGAATCTTAGCAGGAATGTTAGAAGAAGTAGCTACTTGCTTTTAAGATCCTCGTCGTATGGAAAAAAATGTGTCTTTCTCTTTGTAAAAATTGCACGTGATACAGTTAGAAAGTCCCATCATGGGAGGGATGGACTGAAAGCTACTGGGGGTCCCCAAAGTCATATCCCCTGTTGCACGCTCACCGCAGGTGAACACGAACCTCAAAAGTCCCTGCACTGTTAACCCCACAATGCCCCATGCTCTCCACGAACCTCCTCCGGCTACCCGGTGGCGCTTCCTCACTAGGGGAAACGCCAGAGGCCCCAGTCCACCTTGACGGCCCAAGCGGCCGGCTTCCGAGACCATCCGTGTGGTTTCCGGACGCTCTGCGGACTCACGTTCCCGGGGGTGCCCACGCAGAGCTGGGGGGGGCGGCTCCGCCAGGGCGGCAGGAAGAGCAGGAGGCTCGTTTCGGCGAGCTCCTCCCCGGCCCCCGTCCGCTTCCTGATTCATCATGTTTTTTTATTAGCTCTCTTCTCCCTGATAAACCTTTGCGGAAGAGGAGCTGTTGGAAACAGCTGGAGCGGGTCCCTTCGGCAGGTGGAGTTTGGCAGGCGGGTTCCCAGACCCAGCCGCCAAATCACTCAAGCTCCCACTTAAACGAGGGGAAGAGAGAAACACGGCAACATAAAGCAGCCTCTGCTTTTGCACCTTCCTGTTTAATCCACCCAAAAATAAACGCAGCAAGCCAAGGGTGCAGGGCTAGGCGGCTTCTGCTCTCAAGCAATGTGTTTGGGTCTCAGAGTCTCCTTCTCTATCAAGGAGATTGTCTTATCATTAGTATTCTTTTTTTTTTTTTTTTTTTGGTAAAAATTTCTCTTTAGCTCTCTGTTCCTTTCTTTGTTGTCGTTTTCATGCTCTGCCTGCTCACCGAGGGAGCTAGGAGAAGGCTTCCCTCGGAACAGACACTGTCATGTTCTCTTCTTTCTCCCCCAACTCTCTCTCTCTCTCTCTGTGCTCACCTGTCCTCTTGCTGCGTTCCGTCGGTGGTCAAATGCAAAGGAAAACGGGAAAATATAGGGCTTTATTTTTTAATTATTTTAATGTAATGTTTTTTACATTCTGATCTGAATTACGCATCCCCAGCCGTGTTTGGTTTTAAACTCTCCTAAGCGTTCAGACTCGCTCCCCTCGGGGCACAGCTGCAAGGAGACGGACAGGGAGCAGACTCCGGTGCCCCCCCCCCCGGCCCAGCCTGCCTTCTTCACCGGGACCACGTGCGGACTCTGCCCCCTCGTTTCTTCCGGTTGGCGGGTTTGCCCTCCTGTGGGGAGAGGCTCCGGTCAGCGACGACCACGAACGGAGTGGGGTGCTGTTTCCCTCAGCCACACCTGGCCCCGCAGGGTGCTCCCGTATTAATAAGCAGGGCGGTACTGCACGGGTTTCCAGAGTGGAGGTGAACGGGGCCGTCCGGACGGCAAAGCGATCGCTTGGTCTGCGCAGGGCGGCAGGTTTGACCTGCACGCCGACCGTGATGGATTGGTGCTAGGAGCCTGGGATGCTGAATTCATGGGTTCTGGGCCACGCCTGGGCCAGCAGAACAGTGACCTCCTGGAAGCCGTGACTCCAGCCACTGAGCTAGCAGGGAGCAAAGCCTCTGACTATTTCCTTTCTGGGTCTACAATCTCTGAGCTCATTTTCAAGTCCGGACAAATTACTCCAGAATCAAGAAAAACCCAATAGGCCGGGTGAGGTGGCTCAGGCATGTAATGCTAGCACTATGGGAGGGTTGCCTGAGGTCAGGAGTTCGAGACCAGCCTGAGCAAGAGCGAGACCCCCGTCTCTACTAAAAATGGAGGGAAATTAGCCGGACAACTAAAACTATATAGAAAAAAATTAGCCGGGCGTGGTGGCGCATGCCTGTAGTCCCAGCTACTCGGGAGGCTGAGGCAGGAGGATCGCTTGAGGCCAGGAGTCTGAGGTTGCTGTGAGCAAGGCTGACGCCACGGCACTCTACAGCCCGGGCAACAGAGTGAGAGTCTGTCTCAAAAAAAGAAAAAAGAATCACCCAATAAATCTCTACCGAATACATGAATCAACTTTCTTAACTTGCTCTGAGCCACCATTTTGGCAAATTTAATACTCCACGGAAATTGTTTCTTCCCTGGGACTGAACGACTTCCCTCCCTCACCTGCCCTCACCGTTGCTCATATAGGGCCCTGAGATCTTCGTCCAGTGCTCAGTCAGTTGAATTATTCCGGCGGTGATTAGCAAAACAGAACACACGCACCCTTCACGGGGAGATACAAGTCCACGGACGAGGATAGCTACGTTTTCTTTGACATTTTTGCAGTCCCCACATCCATTTGCACCACGACTTGTATACATATTAAAAAAAAAAAAAGACAAAAGGAAAAAGGAAAAGGGTAAAGGCCGTGCGATGTATTTCCTGTGATATTTAATAATCACATTGGAACAGTGACGTACCCCGCGCTGCGTTCACAAACCTCTGATTCCTCCGAAAATTACACCCCAGCATTTAATTCGCCAGAATAACTCATTTTATACAGCACAACAATGTAGTAAAATAACTCATCTCGGATACGCGGATGTGAATAGATTTAACACGTCTGCATTGAACGGAATGAATTAATCTAAAAGCTGAGAACCCGCTGCTCTCTTTCGGGAGTTACCGATTATTTTACCATTCCCTTCAGTTCACTTGTTTGTTTTCGTTAAATTACTTTAGGAATTACGGAATGAGGGAAGCGGAAACACTGGTTAGGTTTTTCTCTACTTGGAACAGAGGCGCGGGGCGTAAATAACCATCCGCATTATACCTTATTTCATTAAAAATTATATTTACAATCGTGCAGAGACCAAGGGGAGGCCTCCACCCACCGCAGGTTTTTCTGTTTAAAACTCGGAAAATGCTGTATTTCCATTACAACAGTCTCCCAACGGAAGTTTGGATATTCAAATTATTTTTTGAAGCTGATTGTAAAGTACTAAGACCAGATCAGAGTTCAAGTTCATCGCAGGGCACCACCCCGCCACCAGGGAGGAGACATTCTTTCATTTGTCTCTGTGGTTCATTTGTAACTATCACATGAGGGAAATGGGAATCAGAGAACCCCTGGCTGGCCCTGCCTCGCCCAGTCGAGCGACCCTGGGCAGGGCCTCCTTGCCTTGTTGGCACGGCGGGGAAGTGGTGGTAGATGATCTCTGGGGGGGCCTTGGCACCTCTCAGGGCCGCGGCACAGCAGAAGAGGCCACTGAGCTTCATCTCTCCCCTGCCAGGCTGCCGTCCCCACGGGAGGGATCGCTCCCGTCACCGTCCCTCGAAGCGGCCCCGGCCCTCCAGCAGCTTGCCATCCGCAGGGTGCCAACGTGGCTTTGCAAGCAGATGAGACAAAGGACACACTGGGACAGCATGTGCCGGTGTCCCTAGCTAGAGTCACTGTACGTTGTCCCTGTCACCGGTACCGTGCACGGCCCAGCCGAAATGCCGCACAAACACACACACCATGAACCTCTCTCTTCCTGGTGCTGGGGGACACCGGATTCCCGGGGAAGGTCACAGGGTCTCTGGGGGGGGGGGTTCGTAGCAGGCGGGAAACTTTCTGCTGGGAGCCGGGACTGCACCAGGCAGGTTCGGGAGGAGCTTTCCGAGGACGGTGATCATCCGGGGCCCCTAATAAGGATGGGAGGGCAGGAGGAGAACAACTCGGAGAGGCCTCCCCCACCGCAGTCACGGTGAGGTACGTCACCTTCTCCAACGCCAGGGCCACTGTCAGAAAGGCAACTTCATCTAACTAATTAGCAGGGTTTGCCACTTTACAAATCTGCCTGGGCTCTCTTGGCGTGAAACAGCTGCTGAGGCAAAGAGCTGTAGGAACCTATTAAAAATCACAGACCTGGAGGAAAAGGAGAATTTAAAAGAGAGGAGAAGGAGGAAGGAAACTTTCCCATAACAGGCCAGGGACCCGCCGCCCTGGCCGTGTCCGCCGCCTCCGAGCAGGAAGGGGTTAAAAGGACCGGGAGGGGGACCACGCCCTCCCCCGGAGCGGGGGCCCTCTGATCTGCTCTCCTCTTGAAGGGCTCTCTGGTTTTTAAAGCGGCTTTGAAGGAATGCTCTCCCGTGGACTGCAACCTGTCACTGCACCCTGTCATCCGTCCAGTAATTAAAATCTGACTGATTTACTGACTGGCAGCCACCATCAGAGCTCAGGAGCCCGCTGATGTTCATCTTTCCCAAGGCTAAATTTACTCGGTGAAAAGAGGCCGCTGGCTCCCCGGGCCGGGCTGTCATTCAGCTGCCGTGCAAACCGTAAAGATAGCGAACAGAGCCCTCGCCAGCCATCTTTGGTTTATCCTGCTCTAATATTTATCGCCGCGCGGCAAGGGAACATAACGCAGGCACGTCAGGCAGAGCAGGGCGGGCTGAGGAGTGGGCCCGGCGCAGCGTTGGGCCCTCAGAGCAGCGGAAGGGAGCAGGGAAGGGGAGCAGGAGGCCTCCCCGCAGGCCCTGCCAGCTCCGGGGAGGGGCCCGGGATGCCATGTGCTTGTCTCCCGGGAGCACTACGGGCTGGGGAGGGATCCCGGGCTTTGCAAAGCAGGGCTGGCCGCGTCTCCTCCGTGTGGCAAAGAGCAAAGGGATCAGGGTTCCTTTCGGGGGCGCTGACAGCGTGGTTTCTGGGTTTCCTGAGCTGCCCCCGCAGGGGAACCCATCTTTACCCTCTCCCTCCTGCCTCCTGCAGGTGACGAGAGCACCCTAAGCTGTCCTCTCATGGCTTTGCTGCCACAGTCCAGAAAGGTGGCCTATCCTGACCCTTCCGGGGTGGGGTGTAACCAGAGCTGCCCTAGGAAGCAGCCCCTGTGCGCGTCAGTGTGGGGCCAGAGCAGGTCTCCTGGGGCTCACCGGTCGGCCAGAGGGCGGTGCCATTAAACAGTAAAGGCACGAAGAGTTTCATATTCACAATCGGGCGAGTGCAGAACCCTCAGGGGCCCCTGCAGACTGTGGGTCTAGGGCATGGCAGGCAGCTGCTCCCCGGGCAGGGCTGGGACCAGAATGAGCCCACGACACACCCAGGGAGCGAATTCCAAGGAGCCCTGATGCTCTGTGCCCCGCCCTGGGAGTCCTCAGCACCCCCACCCCCCAGCCCACCCCTAGCCCGCCAGGGCGTTCACCTCTCACCTTCACCGAAGCAAAGGGAGGGCTCCACTGTGCTTTTTGGGTTTCTGCATCTCCCAGCTGTCAGAGCCATCGGCTCCCATGACTTGTAAACCCCAGAAAGCCACGTGGTGACAAACTCCCGGGGCGGGGCGCCTTGATCCTACGTGATGGATGCTCACGGGACAAACCAAAAACAATTATAACATTTCACATATGTATTGAAACAAACAAATATAGTATTACATATACAGGTCCGTATAGATGCCTACGTGTGCAGACGCTTTTTAAACAAACACAGTGCTTGTCGAGAATACTAAGGGGGGAACCGTGGGAGGGTGCACAAATGGATCCTACCGGAGAAAAGGAATTTTCTGGAGTCTGTCTGTCCCACACACTCTGCCCTCTTCGGGAAGGCAGAGCTCCTTTGTTTCCGGGACGTGCAGTCTCCGGAGGGCAGGACGGATGCGGCGAAGGCCTGGAGGGGCAGACACGGGTCCGACAACTCCAGATGAGACAACGTCACACTCGGCATGTCAGAGAACACGTCACTGCACCAGCCGCGCTCACGGGGGCCTGGCCAGGGCAGGGCCAGCCGAGGCGGCAGAGCAAGGCCCCGGGGAGGGAGCCAGGGGTTTGCCCACCACCCTCCAAGGCTGCGGGCTCAGGTTCCTTCTGCCTGCCTCCTACCGCCCTTATCGACACAATCACGGGCGAGCCGTGACTCCAGGTCCCAGGGAAGCCCGGAGTGCCACACCTCCTAGGCTAGATGCTGACACGAACGCCGAAAAAGTGTAAACCCAAGGACTTCCCCAGCCACCGAGGACCCTGCCTTCCACGGCGCCGTCTCCCTCGCCACGTGCCGGTGTGAACTGCGCTTCGCACCCGGGTGTGAACACGCTGCTGCCACCCGCACACCTGAGTCCGCACCGGAGCGGACGCACCTGCCAGATGCCGGCACACCTGAGTCCGCACCGGAGCGGACACACCTGCCAGATGCTGGCTCAGCTGAGTCTGCACCAGTGCGGACGCACCTGCTAGACGCCGGCACACCTGTGTCCGCACCAGAGCGGACGCACCTGCCAGACGCCGGCTCATCTGAGTCTGCACCGGAGCGGACGCACCTGCTAGATGCCGGCACACCTGAGTCCGCACCGGAGCGGACGCACCTGCTAGACGCTGGCACACCTGAGTCCGCACTGGAGCGGACGCACCTGCTAGACACCGGCACACCTGTGTCCGCACCGGAGCGGACGCACCTGCTAGACGCCAGCTCCGGCTCTTGGGAGGAGGGGCCGGTGACACAGTTACGGTCATTAGAAGGAAGCCCAGGTCGTCCTCCTGCTTCAGGCCTGAGTGTCCCAAAGGACTTCGCCCTCCGGGCGGCAAAGCCCCTCCTCCTCCTCCACCTGGCGAGAAGAGCGGTGGGCGGGGGGAGTCGGGGAGCGAGGAGTTTTTATTTTGAGTAAATCAATCGGCTAATCAGGGTGGGATTTTCCATCTGGGAGTTGAAAGGGCAAAAGGAGAACCGTTAATTTTTCAAAGCTCCACTTTAAAATAGAACCCCCCTGCTCGGGAGCTGCATTCGATGCCGGGTCCGGGCGGGACATCAAGAACGGGTGTCGAGGCCAGAACAAGCGTATTTTAAAGTAACAGCAAGTAAATTAAGCCGATTAAGCATTCTTAATGCCCAAGAATCTGGGTGTGTTTTTTTTTGTTTGTTTGTTTGTTGCCTTTTTCTTTCAAGAGATCTTGCTTGCAAGACAGAATTTTTTTTCCCGTTTTACATTCTCACCCCTGACTTCTGCTTTCGTTTCTCTTAGGGGGGTGCCTCGTCTGGAGGGGCTAACTAGGAAGCCTGGCCTGTCCCAAGCGGAATCTGACTCTGAAATGGGGTGGGGGAGGGTTTTTAAAGGTACAAACTCCACCCAGTTGGGGAGACTCCACGTCCGATCCCCCAAGCAGAGGTCGGCGGAGGTTAATTGAGACAAAGAAGCGAAAGCGTTTCTGGAAATTCTCGGGAAGGAAGGTGCGGGGTGAATGCAGGCTACGTTTATGACTGTTTTTATCATTCCGCTTCTAGCATCAGGGGTGGTCCCTGAGCATGTGGCTCATTCATCCACCCACAGGGATCAGGAGGTGGAGACCCGCACAGGGGCCCAGACCCTGGCGTGGGAGATGGGACAGACACCTCGCTAAGGGGACAAGGGGGTCGCTGGGACACAGGGAGAGACGCCGTCCCGACGTGGAAGGCAGGTGACGGTTTGGACCGGGCCACGCACTTGCCTCAGCCACTCCCATTTTTTCCGTGGCGGAAGATCCGGAGACAGCAAACAAGTGGAGAGTGACAAGGTAAGCTCGTTGCCAGCAACACACATAAATTGTGCATTATTTACTCTGCGAGGGATGAATATGAGCATGTACGCACTAGGTTTTATTTTGCAAAACGGTGCCTCATAAACTAAACACCAGCCCAGCGATTTTATTACATTTACCTTGATACTATGTTGCAAGCCATTTAAACAGAACAAACCCACTGGCAGAGGATCACGCGCGAGGGGTGGCCGTACAAGCACAGCAGTTTTTGGGTAACGTGTAAATCGGTTTTCGCGTCAGGAGCAAAGATGGTTCCTATCGAAATCATGATGCAAACAGGTCTTCGACTTGAGTAAGAATGTTTAATTCACAGGTCGATGACGCTGTTTGTGGAAAAGGTGTCTCTCGACGCTTTGAAGGGCTGAGCAACAGCCCACAGCAAACTGACAGAGAAACAAAGTTTCACGTGACTTATGAATTGATAAAGCAAAATGGGCAGCCTTCGGACATCATGACGTAATCAAGAGACTAGTGATAGAGTGACCTTCTAGAAAGTCACAGAAAGATCTGTGGTCGTTATGGGGCCAGGCACCCCAGAGACCCCATCTTGCTGCCAGTCAGACTTGGTAGAAAAGTATTCAACAGACTCTAGCACATTCTTAACCTCCCTTTACGAATTGTTAATTACATCAGCCCCATAATCCCGCTAACGGGTTACGCGGGAGCAGCCCTTGATAATATACATGTGAATCTGAATATCCCGTGATGTTCCCCCCGTGGGCGCCAACGAGGGGACCGGCCTCCACATGTGGCTTTAGGGAAAAAGGGAAAATAGCCGCAGGGAAGTATAAATGAAGGGTCACGGAGGTTCAGGGGAAGGAGGACACTTTGGGCCGTGGAAGGTGGCGGGCCGCGGGTAACGGGAATGACAGCTGGAGGGGAAGTGTCTTCCAGAGAAGAGTTCCCCTGGAGCAAAGTCTTGGAGGTAAGAAAGGAGCCACGGGGGAGTGAGTGGCCCCATTGCTTGGAGAGAGGGACTAGTGGGCTGAAGGCTGGACCACGGCCTGGCTGAGACGGAACCCCAGCCACACAGCGCATGGGCTCCATCAGTCCTTGTTCAGAAACGGGCGCTCAGGACGGCGTGCACGAGCGCCCAGGCTGAGCCCCGGTACGGGTGCCAATGAGCACGTACGTACAGTCGGAGTCTTGGGGCAGATTTAGAGCTTCCCAAACAAAGCGGGAAGAGCTCCCACGGGAGATCCCAGTGTGAGGATCTATAAGGACCACAGCCTGGGAAACCCTCTGCCCCCACAGCTACCCCAGGTCCTGGGGCAATTCTTGGGGAGGGCTTTGCAGGAACTTTTCCCGTGGGGGCTTCAACCGCTTCCAGTCACGCGGCTGATTCCGCTCCCAGAGGTGGGAACGAGAAAACGAAATCTGTCAGTGGGAGCTAGATAGAGCTCTTCTCTAGAGCCTAGTCAATCAATATATCGAATGTTCTTCAAGAACAAACCAGTAACCTGCGAATCCGGAACTCTCGAGTTCAAATGCAGCGCCCACCACCCACCAGCTGCACACACTTGGGAAAGACACCAGCACCTGTCCGGACTTTCCTCTAATTCCCGGGAAATGGGATGGCTGGCGGCCACCCTGCCGGGCTCCAGCTGGAAGCAGGGCAGCTAAGGGTTTGGAAGGTCGTTAGCGCCCTCAACATGCAACGCCTGTCTCAGGGCACCCCGGAGCAAAGAGAAAGGAGGATCTTGCAAGTTCCCTCACGGGGCAGGTCTGGCTGAACCCCGGTCCCCACCCGGCGCTCACCTCCTAAGAAAACGCTGTCGCTTCCGCAAGACACCCAGAGACACCGCTCGGCTTCTGACTCGAGGAAAAACACATGCCTCTTCTTATTTATTTGTTTTTTTAAGAGAAAGACCTCAATCAGGAGAGCAGTGTTTGCAATGACACACGCTCATCCTATTACACCGAGCGTTGTTTCCAGATTGATGATGTTACTTAATCAAACACCGCACGAGTGTTCTTAAAAGCATTTAGAACAAAGCAACGAGGAGTTCTTTGCCACTGTTTGGCTTTGCTTTCAGCGTCTAATCAAACCTCGCGTATTTCCTCCTGTCTCCCCAAAGGGAGTTCTAGGGGCTTCTCACACGGCCCACCCCAGGGGGAGGGAGGAAGAAAGGAAAGAGGATCAGGAGAAGCAGGTAGAAGAAAGTTGGGCAGAGGTAGAGGAGGCAGCATGGCTAGGCTGAGTGTGCTCGAGTCCCTGATCTGTTCAGCAGGACGCGGGCAGGTGGGGGATGCAGCCCAGGACCCCAGGAGGCCACTGAGACCGCCGGGAGTGGCGCCCCGCTCTGCTCTCTGTCCCTGCCTCCCGCACACCTGAGGGTCGGGCCCTGCGTCTAACTGGACGGCCAGGCGGGTGCGCGTGGCCTGTCCTGCCAGCCGCCACGCCGGCCACAGTGACAGCTGCGTCCCCTCCGCGATGCTGAGAAGCGTTGACACGTCTGTCTAATGCGCTTCGGCCGGGGTGACAGTCGTCCCGGCTGCCAGCCCTCGCCGGGCCACCGCTGGCAACTTCCTAAGGACAGCGGCCGGGGGGCAGCCTTCAGATGAGGCTCTTGTTCTCTCCCTGCATGGAGACCTGGGACTTAAATCCACGCTGAGGGAGAGGACCGCGCAGGGGCTGGCGGAACGCAGGTGACCACGCACGACAGCCCTGGAGACGGCCGCCCCGTCCTGTTCTGAGACGCGAGATGGGCGGTCTCGTCAACGCAGGATGTGGTTCAGGCTGAGGCTCAATCGGGGATTTGCAGTTGCACACACCTTTTTTTTTTTTTTTCCTGTTCTCACATATTTTTCCAGAGTAAGAGTTTAAGGTGGAAGAAACACTCTCTCATACCAGGCAAAGTTTGGAACCCTCGGCGTTGCAAGCAGAAATGTCTCTGTCTGTCGTGATGACAGCCAAAGTCTGATGGCTTTGTGGGGCTGTGATATCCTGGCCCCAACTCCCTACCCCCACGGGTCTCTTGGTACAGGGCCCCACCTTCCTCACTCGCTCCTCCTGGCAGGAAGGACCCTACTCAGCTGGGGTCCAGGGAGCTTGAGTCCCTTTAAGGCTCTCTCACTATTTAGAAGTGAGATCAGAGCCGTCTTGCGGCATCGAGGAAGAGTCTGGCATCCGGTGACTTTGTCACTCTTTCCTCTGGTCCCGGCATCTCCAGGTGTCAGTGAGCAGGTGATCCGGAGAGGGGCAAACCCCAGCGTGACCTAAGACGGCCAGGCAGTTGGGTGTCTAAGAGGTTGGAGCTTTTGCGGCTGCAACTCATGTCAGGGTGAAAAAAAAGGAGGTGTGTCATTGACAGGGAAGGAGGAGGGTCTCAGTGACTCATCCCCCAGAATTCAGCTGGGCTCCAACAGCCCTGGGGACCGGACATTCCAGCAGCCCCGTCCCTGTCCCTGATCCCCTCTCAATGTACACTTCCCAGCCTCCACCCTGCTGCCGGCACTTTTTTAACCTTTGTGGTTAAAACAAAACAAAACAAATTACCAGCATCTCCTTAGTTTCAAAACCTACGGTCCAACAACTTAAAAAGACAATACTGGCCTCAGTTTCCCGGTTTCAAGGTTAAGCTTTCTCAAGCAAGCACACGACCGACCCAGAAGGAGCCGATGAACTCTGGCCAGAGTGCACATCACACGGGTCTACATATCACACGGGTCTACACAGCAGCCTCCCAGGGGAGCAGAGACGGGGCGTGGGGAGAGGGGTCCGGTGCTCCCAGGAGAACAAAGGACCCGGCAGGGGCAGCCAGAGCTGACCGCTGATAGAGGCTCCCGTGCACAAGGAGTCTCCGTAAGAAAGTCCACCGAAGGAAATTCCGCTAAATCCCATATAGATTTTGACCTGGCGTTTCCTTGGGATGGAGTTTCAGGTTGTGGTTGTTGGTTGTTAGAATATCTTAATTTTGCCTAGCCTGTGAGAAATGATTCAGAAATCTTACTCTCTAAGGCGGCCAGTGACATCACTCGAGATTCCACCAGGCCCCCGAAGAAATGGCAGAAATGACCCGGTGGGGTCCCAGAACAAACCCGGCTCCAAGCCTGCTGGG
The DNA here is from genome assembly GCA_963574885.1 of Lepilemur ruficaudatus. Classification (NCBI taxonomy): domain Eukaryota; kingdom Metazoa; phylum Chordata; class Mammalia; order Primates; family Lepilemuridae; genus Lepilemur; species Lepilemur ruficaudatus. The sequence goes on along the minus strand of CAUYRT010087828.1, from coordinate 34,672 downwards.
GCTGACTTAAAAGGCAACAGGCCAGGTGCATTCTCTCTGTGGTCCTTGCCGAGTCCCATTCTGCCTTCTGCTGTCCAGGTGGATCTGCGGAGGGCGGCCCCCCGATCGACTCAGCCGGCCGTGGGCCCTGGGAACCCCTCTGCTCTGAGCCCCTGCAAATTGAGTAGGAGCCGTCCCTGTGGTCAGCGGCTGCTGCAGAGGGTTCTCTGGGGGCTCCCCTGACAGGTGGGACAGGCTGGCTCAGGTAGCAGGCATGGCCCTGCGGATTGGGGACCTCACCCCAGCTGCCCCAGCGCAGAGAAGAGCCTGCGGGGAGGCCGGGGAGGAGGCCAGTGGGGCTAATTTTCGATTGCGTGCGGGCCGGCTGCGATCAATGTGCAGGGGAGAGAAAGGCTCCGTGCTCAGAAGAGCCGCCACCCAGCACCTGGGAAGAGCTGGTCTGGAACCCAACCTGGAATGTATTCCCGGCGTTTCCCGGGTCACCCTCGAGAAGTATGTCTGTGACCACTTCGAAATTGCAGGCTTCCCACGGAAGTCTGACTGATGAGCAATCTGCCAGCTATCTGAGTCAGAACACCTTCTCTAAATTAATTAATCTACCTGAAGGGAAAAAGGTTCTTTCTCCTTAAATGTCAGCTTTGCGTCGTGTCCAGTTTTCCACACGGAAGAAAGCATCTTTTGATGAAAGTCAAAACTCCTCGCCATTGCGGTTACCCGGCACCCAAGCAAGACGTCCAAGCTCAGCCCGGGACGCACACGCAGGCTTGGCAGGTGCCTGGTTACCAGGTGCAGGTCCCTCCCTTTCTACCTGAGCTCTGGCTCTGCAGAGGAAAATTAAACGCTGCCTTCGGCATTTCTGTGATGGGGTGGCCAGCGACCAGCCCGCGGCACGGGCATGCGGGACAGCAGGTGACAGCTTGCCCTCCTCTCTGCAATGCTCGGTGGCTGTGGCACTGTCAGGGTCCCCGGCTGCTGCTATGCATGAGGCGTTCCTACAAGCAATTTCCTCCCCAGCGACCCCTTTCCCGTCGCACTACCCAAAACTCTGTCCCCAGCTCGGTCTGCCTGGAGCCGTCCGCGACCCTCGGCATCCACTGCCCCAGCCTCCCCCGGTCCCTGGACACCGGCCCCCATCCCCCGCATGTCTCCTGTCAGTCACCCGTCCAGGCCCCAGCTTCTCGTCACTCTCCTGACCCGAGACCACAGACATTTCTCGGTGACAGCTCTGTGATTCCTCAGCGCCTGGCCACCGCCGTGTTCCGGGAACGTGGGGCTCCGGAGGGGCCTCCAGGCAGACGGCAGGAGCTGAGACTGACGCCCAGGGCCCTTGTCATTCAGTCCGGCTCTGCGAGCACCCCCGCCCCGGCAGCCCCCGGTTAGAACTGGGGGGGTTACGACTCCTGCCCTGCTCCCTCTCTCCTCCCCACACCGCAGTGCACTTGTCTGTTCATTTTTGGCCTTGGATTGGGACTGAGCGTGGGGCGTGCCTCATCTCTGCTCTGCGTGGTCATGCACTTCCCAAGAGTCACCTGAATATCCCCCACTTGCTGAAAAACCCCCAGGTTCAGATTTAGCTCGCATTTCCTGGGCTCTAAGAGCCTTGGTAGAAAGGCAGGGGCCACGGTGCCCAGAGCACGGTGCCCGCGGCAGCGACCTGACCCGGACCCCAGCCCCGCCACTCCCCGGCCACGGGACCTCGGGCAGGTAAGTGCGTCCCCCAGCGCCTCACCTGTAAATGGCATTAACTCCTCCTGGGCTTGCCGTGAAAGGGAAACGGGCACATTCCCAGAGCGCTGGGGTCCGGACCACTGCTGCACAAGCAGCTAGTGTTATTTCTAGAAGATTCCGTCCTGTGCGTTTCCTCCTTTCATGATTACAAGGATCCTGTGAGTGAGTCATTAGTGTCCCCGTGCGGTGTGCCAAGACACTCGGGTGACGAAGTTCAGACGTCTTGCCCTGGTGTAGCACCGTCAGTTAGCATCAACAGCAGGACTTGAACCTGGGTCCGTGGCCAGTTCGGTTTATTCCTGCTCCGTGGTGCTCAGCGCGTTGCTGGTGCAGACGCCTTAGTGAACATCTGCCAGATGTTAAATCATCACCTATTGGGATCCATATTCAAGATGACACAGACGTCCAGTGGAGGCCACTCACGAAAGGAGTGAGGCTGTCTTGCTGCCCGGGGACGTCAGCCTTGGACCCAGGCACTGCTGCGTCCACCCCTGCCCCGTGGGATGGCCTTCTGGGGACCACCGAGGCTGGAGGAACCCTCCCAGTTAGAGAGAGAAAACCCTGAGGACAAACGACCCTGCAGCTCAGACTTCCTTTTAAGGAGGATTTAAAGTCACACAAGGCACAGCCACGGCAGCGTGGGACGGGAAGATGGAGGTGGCCGTTCCCCGACTGGCCAGCTTGAAAGGCTCTTATGAAAATCAACCCACAAATGCACATCCTAAATCAGTCCCCACGGTCCTCACCATGGCCACCAGCCCAGCTCAAGCCTCCGGCGTCTCTCTGGAATGTCCTCTCTTGCTTACTGGCCTCTGAGCTTGGTCTGTGCTCTCCTCCAGGGCAGCCAGGTGATGCCTTGAAAATGCAAATCAGACGATGCACCGTTCCTCAGCCTCGGCCCCCAGCCTGTTCCATCCATTCAGAGGGGACCTGGCCATTTTCACAGCCTTGCCCGGTACTGTGGCCCCTGAAGCCACCGTCCTGCTCTCCTGGTCACTGGGCTGCACCTGTCGGCTCCCTGCTGGCCCTAGCGTGGGGTGGGGCAGCTCCTCCCTCTTCCAGAGTCTGCACCTGCTCTTCTCCCCACCTGGAGCACTCCTTCCCCCAAACCCCCAGACCCTTCTCTCTACTGTGTGTCTCGGAGTACGTACCACGTCCTCCAAGATGCCCTCTCCCGCCACCTCATCCCCGAGGGCCTCCAGGACCCAGGTCCCTCCCACATTCCCGCCTCACCGGCTTCATCCCAGTAGTCCCAACAGCCGAAACTATCTTAACAAAAAAGCTAAGTTTGTGTAAGCTCCTTGCAGGTAGGTGCTCAGCCTTTTAGTTTGTTTCTGTCACTCAGCACCAGAATGCAGTTGGGGGGTGAAGGTGTTCTCGAAGCATTTGTCGATGAATGAATAAGATTTTAATCTGGGCTTTATCTATAAAACGAAGATAAGACCAGAGCAGGGGTTTGCAGACTACAGCCTGTGGGCCCAGCGTGGGCAGCCGCCTGCTTTTGTATTAGTAGCTGAAGTTTCACCGGAGCTCAGCCGCGCCGTCCATCCGCAGATTGCCTGTGGCTTTCCTGCTACGACAGCAGAGGCAGAACGGCCCAAAAAACTAGACATATTTACTCTCCGGCTCTTTACAGAAAAATTTTCCTGTCCCCCTTGACCCATGCAGGGCTCTGCCAGGTCCCTCCCGGCTGGCTGTTCTGCGGCTCTAACTGCGGACCCCGGCCTCCCTGCCGCAATCTGCCGGAAGAGAGGGCTTTGGAGGGGCTGAAACAAAGCCGGTGGCCTCACAGAGCCAGCGCCGTCCCTCCTCGCCAGCCCCGTGAGCACGGAGCCTCCGCGTCGTCTGGGCTCTGAGGGACCACAGAGTCTGGGAAACCGAGACACCCCCCCCGGAAGACACCACTCTGCTCCCCGCTGTGGTCCTGCCCCCTCCAACGGGCGGGAAACACAGATCGCCAGGGGACCTGGGGGCCTCCTTAAGGCTTTGACACCTGGGGGACTCCCCGGGGTCCTCAGCCACCTAAGGACACCCCCATCCTCCAAGTCCAAGGGCCGCGTCATTCCCAGGTTGCCGGTGTCACCGTCCAAATCAGAGCAAACGCGCCCTTCCCTTCCGCCGTTAAACCTCTGCCTCCTTCGTCACCCTCTCCTATTTGTTAAACAAATCCTGATCTGCCTTTTTAGGTTGCTCTTGAATTTTATGGCAACATATAATAAACATCTGACTGCTTTTATTTCTATTTAACTTTTATCTCGAATGTCTCTGCCGTTTCAAACCAAATATTTATAGCATCGCTCAGCGGCCGCGATTTCATTCCTCACCGATACTGTCACTCCCCCCCCCACCCCCGCCTGCGCTCACCAGCCCGCGAGCGAGCGGGTCCAGGGAACCTCAGGGGAAAATGGGCTCTTTCGCCCCCACGGGCCGCCCACCCTGGAGTGCTGCGTCACTGGGCTCCCAGGAGGGCAGACGGCTTTCCACACAGCCCTCAGCTCCGAGTCCGGCCGCCTCCGGGTGACTCAAGGGATTCCTGCCTTCTGAGAAGCTTAAAAGATTTACTATTTGGCCCTTTACAGAGAAAAAAAAATTTGCTGACCCCTGCTGAAAGTGTCTAGAGGTGTGGCCATCGCCATTTTTAGCGTCTAGGTTTGGAACCCCGTACCACCAACAACGAAAAGCATTTCTCTTTAAACAATTTACATAGTTTTCCCAAGTCGTAGAGAGCAAGCATCTCAGGATGTGGGAGGTATTTTTCAATGTGTTTCCAGGACCTGGCTCTGAGCTAGGATTCCCATAACAAGGCTTTGCTAAGTAAAAGCGAAGAAGAAAGAGTAAATCTGGCCTCTGGCCGTTTTAAACCCAAAGTCAAAATAACCGCAGAAAATGTGAGGTTAACCGTTATTTTTTTAAAATGAGATCTATCCAGGTCGTCTCAGAGCAGAATTACGGAGGCGTCAAGGGACGTCTCTCCCGGGCAGAGCGGCCGTTCGGTTCGGAACCTGACTCCGCAGGCAGATACCTGAATTCCAAGTTCCAGCCTGCGAGGGACATGACCTCTCCGTGCTTCAGCATCTCTGTCTGCAAGGCAGGGAGCTAAGAGTTGACTCCCTGGGAGTCGTAAGGACTAAATAAGTCAACACTTAAGTAAAAGTACCGTGACGTGTTAGCTTTTGTGTGCATTCCTCCGTCCTTGTGTAAGAAAACGATTTAAACGACATTTCTTGCTCTTATTTCTTTTTTCTCGTAAAAGCTGTGGGAGAGGGGACGGACATCGCCGATAGAGAGCAACTCACGGGGAGGGTGGCTCGTCCGCCGTCATGAGCCACGTGACCGTGGTCCACCAGGTTCCAGTCCCGCGGAACCGCTGTCCAGGTTGGAACACGAGAAGGGAAGTGAGGAGGTCCGTGGGCTGTGTGGACCAAGCTCTCGGACCTTCTCAGACTCAGCCAGCTCTCGAGGGCCGAACTATTGTCCCACCTGCCCACCGAAAACACACTCAGGAGGGTTCCCGGTGGCCTCAACGTTGTGACATCCAATGACAGCTCTCCGTCTGCACCTGAGTCTCTCAACGACACTTGAAAGAGTCACTGGCTCCCCCCTTGTCACAGGTCTTTCTTCGTGTGGCTTAGAGGACAGACCTCACCTGCGTTCCCTCCTGCGCCCCCGGCCAGTCGTAACTGTCCTCCACCTTCTCAACGCTGCCGTGCCGCGGGGCACTCTCTTCCCTTCCCCTTCATACACAGGTGCCGGGTGGACGCATTCAGGTTATCACGGTATCCTTACGCTCGCGTCTTCCAAATTTCTGACCCAGTTTTCGTCTCTCCTCTAAATGCCAGATCCTCGTGGCCAACAGCCTCTCTGGAGATCTTTCGGGCATCTCGGATTTGACATGCGTAAAACCCAAGTCTGGTTTTCTTTTCTCCAAACCTGAATTTTCCACCATCCTTCCCCGTCTTAGCAAATGACCCTGAGCATAGGGTTAAGGGAATTAAAGTTTTTAGCCTGGGCAAACCGGTGGGTGCCCCTGTGTTACGCTCTTTTCCTAGACCCGGTCACGAGCTCTCGGCAGACGGGGGAGCTGACGTGAATAGGGACACACACACACACACAAACACAGACATGGCTGCAGGCTTTTGTTATTCTCTGTCTCTCCCCACACGGAAGTGAACTCCACACGGGCAGCGAGTTTATCTCATGTCCTGAGAAACCTCCGTGAACCAGGGGACTGGGGCGTAGCAAATGCTCCCCGCCGGCCTTGGAGAACGGGAATGCCTCCCGGGTCTGCAGGATGAGAATGTTCTTTGGGCCACACAAGAGGTAGAAACGAAACTGACGACTCAAGTCAGAGTGTGTTTTTAAGACCAGAGCACATCTTTAAGGCACGTGTCTGAGCCGAGGCAAGGTATTTACGCGGCTGCCCTGTTTTTGCTGCGTTCTGAAACAGGTGGATGGATTGATGGGCGGTGGACAGGTAGATAATTGGATCGGTTCGAACGACAGACATATAGACGGATGTTTGCTTTCATTGCGCCGGACGAGCGTGCTTCTTTTCTGAAATTTCCGCCTCACGACTGCTCGCGTTGGTGTCAGATAGATACATTTAAGTTATCAGAACTCGCCTGGAAGGGGTGAGGAAGAGTGTCTGTGCTTCTCCTCTCTGCTGTCTGCAAATGTGGGCCCACCACGTGGCAAGTCCCTGCCAGGCTCCGGGACAACACGGAGCCACGGATGACGCATTCCTGGAGCCTCCAGGACCTGAAGGCACCCAGATTGGGAAGGAGAAAGTCGAGCTGTCGTTATTCGCAGACCACGAGATCGCTTGGACGGAAAATCCGATGCCATCGACGGAAAAGCTAACAGAGCTAACAAGGACACTTAGCAAGGCTGCAGAATGCAAGACCAACATAAAGAGGAGAAATGGATTCCTACATATGAGCAACGGGCAACTGGAAATTGTAATTTTAAAAATACCGTCTACAATGGCATCAAAAATATGAAACACTTAGGGAAAAATCTAACAAAGGACGTGAAAGACTTGTACACTGACGACAATAAAATACAGTCACAGAAATGAAGGCAGGTCTATACAGACGGAGAGATGCCGACTTTGTTCAGGGGTCAAAAGACTGAATGGTTTCAAGATGTCTCTTCTCCAAAATCGATTTAATAATATCTCAGTCAATCAAAATCGTAGTAAGCTAGGTGCGGCGATTGGCAAGCTGATTCTAAAATTCTTATAGAAATACAACGGACCTGCAACAGGCCAGAACAATGCTGGAAAAAAAAAAAAGAAGCTGGAAAGTGGACAGTGCCTGATTTTAAGGATTGTTACAAAGTTACCGTTTGCAAAGCAACATGGTATCATCATAAAGACACACAAACAGAGATGCCCGGAGTAGGGTTTACAGAGGGCAGAAGTTGGTCTTCTGGGCCTCCACAATCACAGGGGCCAATTCACATAACGAGTCTCCCTTTGTATCTATATCTATATTTATTGATCGATCGATCCTGTGGCTCCGTCTCCCCACAGCCCAGTCGCACCTGCCGACGGGCTGTCCCAGTGGAAGCAGCAGGAGTGGCCTCATGGGAACAGACACAGCCGCTGGCAGGAGACCTCCCCGCCTTGCTCTGCGCTGCTGGGTGGCCTCGGCAGGTGTCTCAGCCTCTCTGGACCCCGGAGTCCTCGCCTGGAGACGGTTCCTTACTCCGATTCCCGGGCTGTGGGGGAAGAGTGAATGAGACCAGGAGAGCGGTGCTTCGGGAAAGATGAAATTATATTGAAATGCGAAGGATATTCACAGATATCCTTTGTCCCCAGGTGTGGCCACCCACTGTGGGGGCTCTGGTGCCCTGCCTGGGTCCCCGTGGTTTGTGCACCTTGAGGACGAGACGCTAACATCTCACACCTACACCTTTCTTGGAGAATCACCCGCCGCCTTACTTAGAAGCCCCGGGGGAGGCTGAGCTCTCCTTTAGGAGGGGGTCTACACTGGGTGACTAACTCATGGAAGGTGACAAAAGGCCAAGCCACTTGCCTTAATGCACGACTCCCTGCGGGATCCAGCTAAGGTCAGACCCCAGCAGGGTGCACAGTCTGGCCTGGCCCCTCCCGACTCCCGTACGGTCTCACGCTCACCCTGAGAGCACGCCCTCCATAAATCACGGGCACGAGCGTCCTAGACACTCTGCGTCCGGGGAACCCTCGCGGAGTCCCCCAACGTTGGCTGAGACCGCCAAAGGCAGTCGTGACAACCTTTGCCACGAGCCATCCCGTCTCAGCCCCCCACCATGTGTCCCTGCGTCCCCTTCATCGAGCCGCCTTGGAGCACCGCGGCATCTGGGGCCCGGGACCTGACTCCCTCCTGGATGTTTCGTTCACACTGTCTTTTCAAAAAAAAAAAAAACCACATTCTCAATAGCTTTAATTTAATCAAAACATTCTTGACTGAGATCATTAAAGCCTCTGAGAGAGGCATTTAATTCTAAATTCACCATATCCACGGCGTAGCAGTTGAGTAACTGAAAAATCAACTTTATGTCATAATAGTTTGTTAGAATGTTTGTTTACTCTTCATCTGAGACACGCTAATTAAAACAAGAGGACTTCACAAGCAATCCAGCCAGCCACGAGGATCGGTTAATAGATAAGGCACGGCTGTTAATTACGGGCGGCCCACGCCCCCTCCCACACGGGCTGGGTTGTGGGGGGAGTGTGAGGATGTCCCATGGGGCGCGCGGCTGGTCCTTGGTGTCCTGCAAAATGCCTGACGGCCTCGTCCACGTCTTCCCTCCCTGATAAGTCTTACGAGCATCTCTGAGAAACACTCACCTTTGTTGAGCCTCACCTGTCTCGAGATCCTCCTGAATCCATGAGGACCCTCACGTGTGTCCGTATCACCAGGACGGAGGGATTTCCGCTTTGCCAGTCTTGCCTGGGGGTCTGCGGTCCTCACACCTGCTAGCCCCGGCTCCTCACGCGGGAAACGGAACCATCCCAGAAGGTCCCCTGCTGACTCCTGGCCCTCCGACGGCTCCAGGAGACCCGGCCGGCCCTCCCGCCTTCCCACGATGCCCCGCTCACGTTCCGGAAGTCGGGGTCAGGAGGTCTAGCCGCTTACTGGGAGTTCAGGATCATCTCCAAGCGCAGACACCTGAGGGGCCTGGGATGCATTTGTCAAATTGCAAAACGGCAGACCCCCCCCACCCAGCAGGGACCCCTTCTGACGCTGGTTTCCACTCCAATCTGGCCGTGCCGGCCTCTACACACAATCGCACACACACGCAAGCAACGTGCTCTGTCTTTCCTTCCCGCAAGTCTAAGGCGGTGACCCAACACCCTGCTGCAGTCCTGCCCGGCAGCTTCTCCTTCCTTCCGGCCCTTTCTCCTCCCTTCAGAGTCCTGGGGATTCACGCCTGTCTTCACCCCCGGCGACTGCGGGCCCTGCTCCCTCCTTGCTCTCCCCGGCCCCTGCGCAGGACCAGAGCACCTGCCAGAATGAGAAGAAACATCAGAGACCTCATTTCAAAGTAAGGAAACTGAGGCAGAGAGGCAGTGAGTGATTGGTGCGTGGTCATATTGCTGGTCGGCCCGATCCACAGGTCACGTGGCTGTTTTTAACATCTGATGGGCTGACTCCAACCGCATTGCTCACACGGGAAGCCTTGGCAGTCCTCTGACGCGAAGTCTCAGCTTTCTAGAAGCTACAGAGGTACTGCAGGGAGATGTCAGGACAAAAACACCATGGTGGTATCTAGGGTAAGTTTAAATTATGGAAATATAAACTACTGCAATTAAAACATGAATAAAGTATCACTTTTATGTGAAAGTTGGAAATATGTGAATGTCAAACATTTCATCACTGTGAACCTGACAGTCTTGAATGAGGCGCATTTTGTACGTGAGGACGTCGGGAAGGTCTCATATGTGCTGTCATCGAGGCGGACAACGGTCCAAGGGCTCTGTAAGGGCACAGGCGGCATCCTCTGTGACGGGGTCTCCTGCGTGCCTGGCACAGAGAACGGGTGTTCTGTAGATTCGGGGCAGGGAGGGGATAAAGGAATGAGGGCAGCCTCCAGCCCCAGAGCTGGCTCCGGGCACAGGCCTGCCGCTTCTCTGCGACCGGTAACAGAACATTCCAGTGACCACGGGGCCTCTTCTGGAGGGGCTGGGGTGCGAGGGGTGGTTGGCTTCCCAGCAGGCAGCGCAGGCTCAGTGCTGGATGTTCAAAGGTCTAAACACCAAAAGGGGAGGGTGGTGGGTTACGTGAAGCTGCCTGCAGAGAGGCGGCTGGGAATGCAGGTGGGAGTCACACGGAACCTCCTCCAGGGCAGGGAACATTCCTGCCTTCTTTTGCCTCCATTAGGAAAACTCTGTCCCCTGACCTCAGCCTCTTCTGTCAAGGAAACCCCGGGCTTTTTAGCTGCCGTGAGCGTGTGCTTGCTGCTGCCCCCGGAAGCCGCCCGGGGCTGACGTCCGAAACCAACATCTTCTTCCTTCTCACCGGGACTTGCCGAGTGCTTAATGCACTCCACAGCTACGTATATCGAATCCTCCCAATAACTGCATGAGGGGGGTATCATCACACCTGTTTCCCAGATGAGGAAATTGAGGCTCTGAGAGGTTTGGGGTCGGATCCCCCAGCTGTTCTCTAAGCGGCAGAGCTGAGTTTGGAAAGCACTCGCCTCCAAGCCGGTCCTGCTGTCTTCCCCTCTCTCGACCTCCGTCCCGGTTCCCAGCCACACACTGCGGTGGTTCCTCCGGCCTCCCTGGGTAGATCAGACAGCCTGGCCTGGGGAAGATCTTGGGACACCCCTGAGATCAGCTTCCACCAAACTGGGGGCCAGAGCAGCCACCCCGCCCCCAGCAAACCTGGTGGCACCGAGGTCACGCCCTCTGATGGACATGGGGTCCCAGACCGTCCACCTGGCTCCCCAGGGGGCTCCTCCCCTTCCTCCAGGCCACACCTGTGCCCGTTTCTGCCTGGAGCTCCCTCTCCGTCTCCTGTACACCAGCCCCAGCCCTGTCCACAGTTGAATCCGATCTCCACATCTCCAACTCTTTGGACTCCCGCTGGCTGCTCCTTTGTGGCACAGAAAAGTCATCTGAATTAGGCACCAGACCTGTGACGATGCCCCACAGGGACTGACAGCGGAGGTACGGGGGATCCGGGTTGGATAGGAACTACCCTATTTTTAACGTCGGTGAACTCCAACTCATAAAGCGCTGTCAGTACCAAAGACAGTCCATCTTTGGGTTGAATGTGGGTCATGAATCGTCAGTTTTTAACCCGTTTCCACGAGCACACGGGGTGTTTGCCTCATTCTGCCCGGCGTCCGAGTCTCGATGGCCCCGTGGGATTCCATGTGGGTGACTTGATTTCCCCACGAGGAAGCTCCTGCCTCCTTCCCCGGGGGCGAAGAAGGTTTAGCTGGTCACAGTTTCCTTATACTCAGGGATCCTGCAGCCAAAACGTAGCTAAGCCGCAGAAATTATTTCTAGCCTAATTCTTTCCTTTGTTCCTCTATTTTTTGTTGTCGTCGTGTTTCTGTGGCAAACCGTCAAGGGAGTTTCACGAAAGACGTGAAGAATTAAGTACATGAATTAAATAGGTTTTTATTTTTAGGATGATCACAAACTGCAGGAGGTCAGGGAACGGTTCTCTTCTTGCCCTTACCTGGACCCTTGTCCGGGCGCAGGCGGCCAGGTGTGTTTCTCCGGGCTCACCGGTTGCAGCTTGCAGAAGGCAACCCTAGCCGGCATCCTTACAGGGGAAATTTTTAGAGGAAGATGGAATAATTCAGAGAACATAACGAAGTAAAGGAAAAAACAAAAGAAGAAGCAGAAGCCAGCGTGCGGAAGGAGCCGGAGCGAGAGCCACCGCGGCCGGCTGGAATCTGACTCGGGCTGTTAACCCGGGACTGACGGACTCCAACCCCGGCGCTACAGCTCGGGACCGAGATCCAGAGACGTCGGTATCGCTGGAATAGCATCGCCTGTCTTTATCAGCCCTGCCAAGACCCTTACGGAAAAACAAAAGGAGAGTGCATTCCCCAGAGGAAAATCTGGGTGAAATTCAGGGGCAGAATGGATGCGCTAAATGGATCTCGGTGAAGTGTATCGAGCTGAACCAGACCCGGCAGCTTCGCAGAATCTGGCGTGGGAAGGTCCGTTCATTTCTCTGTTTCTTGTGAATCCAGTGGGACTCGTCGTGGCTGGAATGAATCATGACCCGGGGAAGGAGCCCTTGCTTAGGAAGTTGGATGAAGGAGAAGGCAGGGTTCCCAGAGCCTCCGTTCCAGAGACCGCCCCGTCTTCCGAGCAGCCTCGCCCACCCTGCCCTGGACCGGGCATGCTCTGGAGTCCCCCGTGGCTCAGCCCACACTGCAGCCAGCGTTCTAGTGTCTTCTTCTGGTCCTCCAGGCTGGAAAGGCCCTGTGACTTGACAGGTGACAGGAGGCAGGAGTTAGGAACTCGAATCAGCAACTTGCATAGCCCGGATCGGAGCTCCGGCTTCTCCAGGTGTCCGATTCTGAGCCGGTCTGATTTTCCCTGTACGCGTACCATTCTTCGTCTGTAAAATGTGGACAGTCATCCCAACCTAAAAGGGTGGTCGAGGGCATACGAGGGTGTGGGGTGAGCACTCTCTTACCCCACAAGGATGTACTCAGAACTGCTCTGTTCTAGCCCCTTCCCGGCCTCAGGGGACGCAGCAGGGAGCCGGGCAGACAGGACCCTGCCCTCCTGGAGAAAGACGGGAATCACCTAAACGAATATCGCACACGCGATTTCAGGTAGCAGTGGGTACACCGAGGAAACGCAGTGTTGCCCAGGTGGAGATCCACCTTCGGCAGGGAAGGACTCACCGCCCGGGGACTGTGGCCGGCGGACGGCCCCCGGCTCTCATCCCCCGCAGGGTCTGCCTCAGCTGCCCCTTTCTGGGGAAGCCTCCATCCGGGATCCAAGCACGGCGGCCCCTAAAAGCCCGGCCGCCGTTTAGACCCACCAGGGACACGCTGGTGGGTGATTCTCACTCCCCGGCTGCCGCGTCCCAGTGAGACTTCGCGCTCTGTGTGGCGTCCTCCCCTCTTCCCTACACGGGCGTTGGCCCCGCTCAAACCTCTTGCATCCCAAGCTCTCCGTGTGTCTCCTTCCTTCTACAGAACTCAGCCTGGGACTCGGGGGGAGAGGTCAGCGTGCACTTGGGACTCAGGGATGACTCCGCGGAGGCGGCATTGGAGCAGAGGCTGTTAAGTACAGGCAGGAGCAATGGAACTATAGTGGGGAAGAGGCCGGTCCACGGCGGAGCCACGTGTACGTGCAAAGGCCCCGGGGAAGCAGCACGGGCAAGGAGGGCAGTGTGGTCGGGGAGGAGTGGGGGGCGGGGAGGAACAGGAAATGACGTCAGAGAAAGAGACTCACACAGGTAAGGCTGTTGGGTCGTAACAATCGCCGGCTTCTCCCAGGAGTGAGAGGGGGAGTCACGCCCTACGTTTCAATGGAGAACTCGGCCGCTGTGTGCACAGTGGGTTGGGAGGGCAGGGGGCGGGGAGAGGCCCGGAGGCAGCTTAGAAGGTACTTTGGTGGCCTCAGGCCAGAGACGACTGTAGTCACCTGTTAGGTAAAGGTAGCGGTAGCTGTGGTTGCAGTATGGTGGTGACATAGTAATAATAATAGCAGTTGCCTCCGGGGTAGTGGTTGGCAGGTGAGGAGGAGGGGGCTTTCTTTCCTCCCATGGCACGGGGCTTGCCTTGCGTGTTTCCATGCAGTTCACATGCATGCGGCTTATTCACATACGTGTCCGACCCACCCTCTAGGGATCACAGCCACGCCCCTGCCTGGTCTCATCCCAGGCTAGGAGCGAACAGGCTGCACCCACACGCTCAGTGCACAGATTCCAGCCTGGCTCTGTCAACGCTGATTTCATTTTCCAGAAAGTTCTTTCACCCACGTCAGCTGCTATACAGGCTCCTTCAGGAGAGTGCTGGGCAGGGTATGTTTTCTCCCAGGCCGAAGACGTCAATCTCACCAGGGATGTGGCCTGGGGGGTGAGGGTGAGGCTGGGCGTTTGTCTCTCTGCCTCTGTTTCCCATTCTGTCCCCTTTCCAACTTGGATCTCTCTTTGTCTGGCCACCACAGTCCTGGGGGGTGGGGGGCTGGCACCGTGCAGATAGGCAACCGCGCTCGGCAGAGGGGTCTGGAGGTCCCCGCTCCAGAGCAAACTCCATCATCAACTAGCCTGAGTGATGTGTTCGGGAGGCCCAGGCTGATACTAACTGTAATTCACGTTCCCCGGGCCCTCCGCTCTGCAATCAAGCCTGGATGTCAGGCAGCCCAGCCGGGAGCGAACATACCTGTTTGAACCAGTCTTGTGCCGACGGAAACACGTCGGAAAAGAAAAACATTCAGCCAACTGTCTACCGCGAACGGGTGCTTTTCAGCCAGGTGAAGAATGATCACCTCTCCATGGGCGTACACGTCCGTTAAATGTCCGTACGTAACAAAGCGCGGAGCCACCGTCCTCTGCTGTCTACAAATAAATGCAGACCCTGCCTGGCCCACCCAGCGTCAGAACAGAGCTACCCAGGCCCGCCTCGGTCACGCCGCCACGTGGGGTGCCCGCCCCAGGATGTTTCTGCTCCCAGCGGCAGAATGTAAACGTGTTCGGCCCCTTCTGCGCGGAATTAGGAGGCGTGGATTTATAAGTGGCCCCGTTTAATCGAAACCTCCCTCGAAACATCACCGTTTAGCCCAGACCCTATCCGCAAACATCAAAATACAGATTCCGCCGGCAGAACGGCCCCCCGTCGCCTTTTCCCCGTCACATGCGTGTCTAGCCCCCCGAGGACCCTTCTCGCGACGCCCGCAGCCCCGAGCACGCACGACGGTTTAACCGTATATTGTTCTCTGAGTACGAACCCTTTACAAATCATGCGACATAAAAAGAAAAATAAGTAACATTGTAAAGACAGTAATGAGAACTCTCGAGCTAAAGTGCCTCTTACAGAAATCCTAATAAATTCCAGAATTTCTAGTCTCCTGGCAAGCTCTCCATTTAGAGCAAAATCAATGATCAATGGCCGCGACGCGCCGGCTTCGGGCTCGCCCGCCCCCGGAGCAGGGAGACGGCGCAGACGAGAGATGACATTTAAGGGGGGAAAAGCTGACATTGAGTCCATCACTGTCATCGCTTCTGCCATAAAGCAGCTTCAAATATTAAAACATTTTTCATCTGTGCCGCGTTATTGGCACCAGAAATTGTTTTCTCTCTGTCTGGTGCGCACTTGAACTGCGGCAGTGCTCCCGGGAGACCCCGGATTGTTACCGAGGCCCCGTAACGTATTGGCAGCTGACGCGGCGGCGAGCGTGTACGCTTGCCACTCACGCGCGCGGCCTCCCCTCCCCCGGCCGCACGCAAGGACCTCGCCGGCTGCTGCACGGGGGGCCGCGGCTGGGCGGCTCGGACGCACAGGGGCGTCGGAGGAGATGCCGGCGTGCCCCGTGGCTGCCCGAGTTCTGCAGACCGCCTTCCCCCGGCGGGGACCCCGTGTGATGCCCAAGCTGCCCCCTGCTCAGACCTGGCCTCTCCGGGGCAGCTCCGGTCCCAGGATGACTCGACAGCCCTCTGGGCTTGGAAGGCTCTGGCTGCAGGGAGGAAGGTCTGTAACTTACGCCAGGCAGGCGTGAGCGGTGTCTCCGTTTGTGCTCGTGGTCGCCCTGGCACTCCATGCACGCAAGGTTCAAGGGAGATGAGGATGTCTCAGCTTCCGTGCCTGTCCTCACAGGGCTCACCGTCTGGTGATGAAGACAGTGACGTGCCAGCCTAGAGGGATACACAGTGTGTATGTGGTGTGGACCATGCAGGAGCTGTGCATGCTGGGTGACATCCAGGAGGATCACTTTGAAGATAAGAGATGCTCCCTGGGGGCCCTCCCAGCTCATGCTGCATGGAAGCCCAAGGAGGGCAGTGCTGCTTGAGCTGCTGGAAAGGCACTGATAAGGTGTGAACACGTAGGAGAGGGGAGACATCAGAGGCCGTGCTGGCATTACTTTGCTGTCTGAGGGACCTCGGGAGCTTTTGTGTTGTGTGGCCCTTGATGCCCTCCACCACCCCTGCCCCCAAAACTCACGATGTCCTTTTTCTCTCCAGGTGGAGACCCAGCCCCCTGACAAGAGCATTCCTTCCCCGGGGAAGCAGCTTCACGGGGCCGGTGTGGCTAAGCTATTTCTGCATGTCTGAGAGAGCCCCCCCCCATGCTGGCTGGCATAGTGCAGGCAACTCTGGCCTCTGGGTCAATGCCTGGGCGCTCAGCATGGGGAGGGGCTGGTGGAAGGGGAGGGGGGTCGTGGCTCCAGGGCCTCCTTGTGGACACGCACTTGGCTCAGTGGGAGGGTGGGGGGCCGGGGCCGAGGCTGTTCCCCAGCCCTCTGAGAGCGTGTCCCACCTGCTAGGTGCCAGGGGAACTCACCCTGCACTGCAGGGAGCTGCTGTCCAGAAAGGAGCTGTAACCAGTCCGTGAAGAAACACATTCTAGGGGAAATGGGACGGCTGTAGCAGAGGGACCCAGTGAACCTGCTGGAGGAATAATAGGGTGACCCGTGGGGAGGGTCAGAGCCAGGTGCGAGCCCTGAGGTCGCTGACGTCCACACCCTCCTCCTTCCCCTCAGGGATGTCCTTGTGCTCTCATATGTCCCTGCCTTCGCTCCGGCCTCTGCCTCTTGGTCGGCTGGCTCTCGCCTCCCACCTTCCCTCCAGGCCCGTCTCAGCCGCCCCTCCTCACCGAGGCCCCATCATCCCTGCGGGGTCCCCCAGATGGTTCCACCACCACCCCGCCGGGCAAATCTGAATGTAGCGCTCAGTCCCACAGAGACTCAGTTTTCCCACCTGTTAGATGGAGTGCACAGTCCTAAGTACCTGGTAGACAGTGGGTGCTTAGCACGAAGTAGCCCCTTTGAGGCAGCAGGGAGACCTCAACAGGTGTAGGTCTTCACACTGAGCTGCTTGCTAAGTCACTCTGCAGGGCCCCTGCCTGCCCCACCTTGCTCTTTGAAGAGAGTCCCAGGGACTTCCCTCCTTCCCCCAGGGCCACCTTGCAGCTCACTTCCTGCATATGACATAAAAAGAAAAATAAGTAACATTGTAAAGACAGTAATGAGAACTCTTGCGCTAAAGTGCCTCTTAAAGAAATCCCAATTTCCAGGTCAGGATCCTAATCCTAGTTTCCAGGGACCACGCTTCAGCATCACGCCCTGAACTCCCGACTCTCCCAGTCGCCATCCACCCAGGTGCTCAGAGTCTACTTTCACCCCGGGACGGTGCCCACATTTGCCTCCCAAAGGAATTGGGGGAGGTCAAGGGAGGGATGGGGTTGAGCCGTCACCCTGGCTCCAAGCAGAGCAGAGCCCTGGCAGGTGGGCGGGAGGCGGGCGGGAGGAGGGGGTCCTCTCCGTGACCCCCAGGTTCAGCCCAGCCTGGAGCCCCAGGCAGCCAGGCAGACACAGGTGGAGCACAGCCAGGTGTGTGTGTTGGGGGGAGCTGGCATCCGGCAGCCACCACCCGCCCACGCGCCACCCACGGAGGTCCCGGCTTCCCACCTTTAGTAACCGCCCCACCCACCGCAGCCCAGCAGCAGCTGGAATGTGGCGAGCAGGGTGGATCATCAGGGCAGTCAGGGGAAGGGACGGGAGGAGAGAGTGTGCGCAGAGAGACGGGAGACCACACAGGGAGACGGCGCACCAAGCCGCCGCCGCCATCTGCCGCTCCCGAAACTGACAGGCTCCGACAGCTCCGGCGAGGCCCGGCCCGTCAGATGAGTCAATCAATCAAAAAATTCTTATGAAACTTAATCATAGAGGGTCGTGTCAGGGAGTGGGGAACAGATTAAATTACCACGGTATTAGATACGGGAAATGATTTCTGCCAAAACCATCTTTACTGCAATTATAATATGTTAATTATGTATTTCATTAAGTAAGTGGATTAGAGTCTGCACAGATGAAATCTCGCGGAGGCTTTGAATCATTCGCTGAGCACGGTGGGAGGACTTCTGTGAGTGGAACCCGGCTCATTTGGAAAACTTTCACATGCTCGACGGGATTTTTTTTTTTTTTTTTTTTTTGCCTCTCCTTCGGTCACCTCCGGTCCCCGGCCCTGGCGGGGCAAGCGTGTGATTCCTGGGTTGCTCCAGGCTCCGAAGCCGGCACGTGGGGCACAGGTGTTGGGAGCCACTCGGGGAGTCTTTCTGCCTAGCTTCTCCTGGCTTCCGTGGGGCAAAGTGGGGCTGAAGGTCCCAGGTGGAGGGGGTCGGACGCGTCAGAGCCCCGCCCGCCGGTAACCGGCAAAGTCTGAGTGAGGTTCACGACCACCGCGATCGGCCACCGTGAGCAGACAGCCACGGAGCCACCTCCTGTGTGTCCACGTCCACGTGCATGGTGGCCTCGTCCCATGCATCTGCCTTCCCCGCTGGACCCTCAGGAGACCCTGCCCACCGGGAGGCCAGCTCGGAGGAGCGCAAGGGAACTCTCCTTGCAAGGCGGAAGGCTGTCGGTGGCGGGCAGGATGGCCCCAGCTCACGGAGCAGACGGACACAGCCAGATGTGCCACGGTGGGTATTTCCAGCTGCGACTCGTTTCATCCTCTCTCCAGCTGGGCCCCGCTGTTCTGGTGAGCCACGAAGGCAAGACGCCCACTTAGCCCAGGGGCTTCCGTGCACGGTACTTTGTAGAGCTGAGGCAGGGACACCGGCTGAAGACACGCCCATGCCGCCAGAGTCCCCCTGCACCACCGCGGTGCGGTCTGGCCCTCCACAGACGGACCCTCTTGTCTCGTCCCCTGCCCGACCTCGGAATCCGGCTGGACCCAGGAGACAGCCCATCCCAGCTCCGGTTCAAAGGGGCGGAGGCCACCAAGGAGCCAGTCCTCCAGACCTCCGCAGCCCCCTCCGCTACTCATTTGGGCTCCGACGCCCTTCCGGGGTTTAAGGGGCAGTCGAGTCACAAAGAAGGGGAAGTGAGAGTTAATCACGAGTTTTCAAAAAGGAAAGGTCCCCAGTGCACCTTGACGTCCTAGGTGCCTGAGCACGTTCAGTTGCCCGTAACGACCACGAGGACGTCTGGACAAGGGCGGGGACGGATGGGAGGCGGCGGCCGGGCCCTGCCTGGAGTCGGCAGTGGACGGGATAAGTGGCGGGAAAAGGTTGGCTGATTTGATGAAAGCCCCATCAGCCTCTCCAGGGAGATATTACTTTCCTCATTATTCCACTGATCGGCCTTATTTCACCCGAGGAATGCCGCACATTCCTTACGGGCCTGGCAAGCTTCTTCAACAATATCCAGAAAGGGGAAAAAATAAAAAATAAAAATCTAGCACCTCCTTCCTCGAAACAACAGAGAAGTGTGCACGGGTCATCTTCCTCGGGGACCAGACGAGCGACCCGGCCACCCACCGCTCAGCCCCCCCCCCATCGTCAGATCCGAGGCTGACGTGTCCCACACGGAGGATGCTCAGGGAGGAGCCTGTTCTCCCACGCCGCAGCGGCCGAGGACGTTTTGCGAATCCCACCGGGAGAGCAAAGAATCCCACCGGGAGAGCAAAGGCTCCGGCCGGGACCCCACGACTCCGCTCTGCACAGGAGCAAAACCCCCACGCGATCGGGCGACTCGGGGAGAACTCAGTTTTCCGAGGGAGTCTGTCCGGGCACGGGAGAATCTGTGGACCCCCTGATGGGACACAGGGCTCGGCTTCCCAGCGCCACACCACTCTTGTGACCCACGGAAAACACGCGTGTGAGATTCAGGCTGAGACTGGTGTTATCCGTGGCCTGGAGCTCGCAGCGACTATTAATTAAGTGCGTTTCTCATTATTCTCCAGCAAAGAGGTGAGATTTAATGATGTAAGGGAACAATGGATGGTAATTCAAAGTGGTGACAATAGTTTAATTATTCGCGCACACACAAAAGTTAGCTCCGTAACTTACTTCTTTGTGAGAACAAGTTCATTTAAAATATTTTGAACTGTGCATACAATTATCACTGAGACGCTCTTTCCTCCGTGGCTTTGTAGAGACAGCGAGTCAGTTCTCCCTGTAAATTTCTCCCCCGACAGTTCTGCAGACGGAGGATTCTTCCTTGTAAAAAAAAATAAAGCAAAGAAAATGAAAAAAAAAAACACAAAAGAAAAGAAAAGTTGCACCGTTGGGTTTTGCCTGGAATTCCCTGAGGTTCAAGAATGGATGGAGGGTGCTGCTCCTCTGCGTGTTTCCATTCCAACAGGTGGGAAGCAAACATGCAGTGATGTGTGTGTGTGCATGCATGTGACTGTGTGTGAGCGCATGTGTGTGCATGTGAGTGTGTGCATGCATGTGAGTGCATGTGAGTGTGAGTGCATGTGAGTGTGTGTGCATACATGTGCATGTGTGCATGTGAGTGTGTGCATATGTGTGCATGTGTGTGAGTGCATTGTGCATGTGAGTGTGTGTGCATACGTGTGCATGTGTGCATGTGAGTGTGTGTGAGTGCATTGTGCATGTGAGTGTGAGTGCATTGTGCATGTGTGTGCTTGTGAGTATGAGTGCATTGTGCATGCGAGTGTGTGTGCATGTGTGTGCATGTGTGTGAGTGCATTGTGCATGTGTGTGCTTGTGAGTATGAGTGCATTGTGCATGCGAGTGTGTGCATACGTGTGCATGTGTGTGAGTGCACTGTGCATGTGTGTGCTTGTGTGTGTGAGTGCATTGTGCATGTGTGTGAGTGCATGTGAGTGTGAGTGCATTGTGCATGTGAGTGTGTGTGCATATGTGTGCATGTGAGTATGAGTGCATTGTGCATGCGAGTGTGTGTGCATACGTGTGCATGTGAGTGTGAGTGCATTGTGCATGTGAATGTGTGTGCATACGTGTGCGTGTGTGAGTGCACTGTGCGTGTGTGTAAATGTGCGTGTGGTGGGTGTTCCCATCCTTTGTCAGCCCATCCCTGAAAGCCTGCATCCCCTCCCTTCGACACATCTCCCCGCAGCCGGGGCGCTTGCTCCCTCCCCCAGGCGACAGACTTCCATCGAGAGCCCCCTTCGAGCCAGGCGGTCCCTTAGGGCCTCAGGATCCAGAGCCGCGCTCTTACGGCAGCGCCCGGCAGTTGGAAAGCGTCCTGGGACCGACGCCTTCATCATCCCGGCTCATCAGTGGTTTCCGCCACGAGCCCAGCTTCTCGACTTCTTCTGCCCCTCCCCGCGTGGCATCTGTCCTTCCTCCCAAGCCTCTGCCTATTGCCACCTGCAGTCCCCCTGCCATGAGCGTCCTCCTCCTGTCCCCTCTACTTGTTCTCCAAGGCGGAAAACTGATCCAACATCCTTAGAGCCCAGGAGGCCTTTCCAACTTAATGGAACAGAACCCGTCACAAGCCCCTGCGTGACACCGTGGTGAGTAACAGAGACCCCGTGGTGTTTGGTGCATGGTAGGAACGCACCCTGAAGAGGGACCCAATGGCACATTGCCTTGCATTTCTTTCTCCAACCGGCCTCCCCCACTGAAATGTGTGCCTCTTTCTCGAGGTCAGGGGCTGCGCTGTGGAAACCTTCCCTCCCAGCTCGTAGAAGACACCCAGTAAAAATAAATGAGCAGGTGTTATTCACGTTCCTGCTTACTGTTTGCCACATGCCTGCCTCCCCCTGGAATGTACGCTTCAGGGAGACAGGACTCTGTATCTGCTGTGTTCAGCAATATCGTATGAGTACCTGGAGCAATTTCAGGTACATAATAGGTGTTCAATAAACACTATTAACTGAATGAATAGCTAGGAGCAGGGAGAGGTTGAGAGAGAGAGAGATTTTTCAGAATTTAGGTAACAATAATCTCAGTCTCCAAATACCCTGCATTTTCCTGACGGAGGGTGGGGTCGTCCCTATTTTAATACAGTTCTTTGTTCCCCATGTAAACAAAACAGGGTATTCCCGGTGTGCTCGGACCTCTGGCTGGCCGGGAGCGTGAGCAGCTACCAGAAGCCCACCCAGGGTGTCCGTTCGAAGTGAAGAGGTCTCGTCTCCCAGATCGTTATCCACCAGCAGAAGCACAAAGATCTTTACGGGAGCTCCATCTTCGCTGGTGCTCGCACCTCTGGAAACGATGTTATAAGGCCAGGAAATTGATTCCTTGCATTGCAAAATCATTCCCGGGGTCATCAGTACCAAAGCCAAGTGGTGCATGGATTCCTTTTTTTTTTTGTAAGGTAAAGTGCAATATGCCTTGTGAGTTAAGCTTAACAAGACGTGATGAAACGGAAGTTCATCCTTTTTATAAGTGCCGTGGCTTAACACCAGCAGCCAATGGCAGCCCCCTCCTTAACCATGACCTGCGGAATGGACCTCCCCCTAAGTGAGAAACGAGGCCACAGAGAAAGTGGCTGGGCACATGGGGACAGGGTTGGCGGTCCCCTCCGCCCGTGCCGTGTGACCCTCCTGCAGCAGCTAGGGGACTGGGGGGAAAACAGCCACTTTCCTGCCTGGGACCAAGGTGGTAAATTGGTACAACCCATCCGGTCAGCAATCTGACCCTAGGTATTGACTTGAAAATATGCTGACATCTTAACCCAGGAACTTTTCTGCAGCAATTTAGCTTAAAGAAACTCTCTTGCAGGAGCGCTGGGTACCAGTGTGAGAAGTACGTTACAGCGGGAGACCCCAAGCTTTTTGGCACCAGGGACCAGTTTCATGAAAGGCAATTTTTGCATGGACCCGGGGTGGGGGTGGGGGCACAGGGGAGGATGGGGAGGGATGGGGAGCTCCCCTGCCTCTCACCTCCTGCCGTGTGGCCCGGTTCCCGCCAGGCCACGGACAGGTCTGTTGTCCGGGGATTGGGGACCGCAGCATCGTAGGGATGCCTGAATACAAAGAAATGATGGCTAGCTGTTTAACACCGCTAGAATGGCGGCTCACGCCATTCTTGCCATATACAAAGAGTGGAGTGCTAAGCAGCCGCTAGAACAATGACCCAGAGCAGGAGGTAGCAAACCGCAGCCTGCAGGACCCAGCGTGTCTGCCTTCTGATTCTGTAAACAAAGTTTTATCGGAGGATGCCCCTCCATTCCTTCACATGACTGCTTCCACTCCAGAAGGGCAGAGCTGAGCAGTGGTGACAGAGACCATATGTGGCCACCTGCAGCCTAAATACCCTGCACCATTCACTGTCTAGCCCTTTACGGAAAGACGGTGCTGATTGCTTTTCAAATGGAGCTGCATAGACCACCACGGCTAGCGAGAGAAGACAGCGTTGAAGGGAACGGAAGGGTGAAGCGTAAATACCACGATGTCATTTATGCAAACGAAACACAAACAGGTGGCCGCAGACCTAAGGATGTGGGCGTGGCCCTAACAGACCGGAAGGTGATAATTCCTAATTCCTAACCCTAATCCCCGGTGGAAGGGCCGGAAGGAAATGGACTGGGGCGGGGAGGGGCAGAGGTTGCACAAACACAAGGACTTGCTCCTTCTGTCACATGGAGTTGGAGTAGATACGACACGATTTCGTCATATGTATCCCAGGGGACGGAGGTGGAGTCCCAAGGACACAGGTTTCAGTGGTTGAGGCACAGGCTACTTCTGAGATCCCTCTGCCCCTCCTCCCCTGGCCCTGTGCTTGCTCTCCTGGTGCAGTGAACAACCTTGGCAACTGTCCATGGCAGACACCTCTGACCCGAGCACTAAAGTGGAATCACAACACCGTATTTTAGACAAATAAGTAATTGGAATGTAAAACAGAAGTTATACATGCGTATATATAACTCGGAATGCCCTAATTGTGTTTTCCGGCTGCTCACATCACCACTTGGACGAGGGACTCATCTATGTCTGCACCGTCTAAAATAACAGCCCCTCGCCACACGTGGCTAGGACGAAATAAAACGCGTCGTCAGTGTAAAACACACGCCAGATTTCAAAGGCTTAGTCCACAAGCAGAAAGAATGCAACGTATCTCATTAATAATCTGTCCTAGTGATTGCACGTTGAAACGATAATATTTGGCATACCTGTGCGTTCATTTTCTACTGCGGCCGTAACAGATCACGGCAAAGCAGGGGGCTTAACGCAGCACACCCTTGCCATCTCACGGTTTTGCAGGTGAGAAGTTCAACGCAGGTGTCACCGGGCCGAGATCCAGGTGTCGCCAGGGCTGCCTTCTTCTCTGGAGGCTCCAGGAGAGGACCCCTTGTTCTTTCCTCCCAGCTTCCAGGGTATCGCCACACTGTGGTTGGCTCATTCTCCGCGTCGAAGCCAACACGGGCTGGTCCAGGCCTTCCCCAGCGCCCCGCTCTGGCATTCACACAGTGGGCACGCCATGCGTATTCGTCCGATAAAAGAACGGATGAATGAGTGAGTGAATGAAGAAATGAATGAAGAAGCACGAGGGTGGGGATCAGAGACTCCTGGCCCAGTGCACGCACGCCCACCCCTTGTCGGATGGAGCTTAGGCAAGTCACATGGACCCCCCGGGGACCTCAGCTGGCTCAGTCTGATGCCACGTGAGTGAGCAGTTTGAGAGATTTTCAGGGCCCTGTGTGCATTTGGGCTCCTGTCCCGGCAGCTCTCACGGGGTTACGTGCAGCCCCCCAAAGGTGACCAGGCTCTCCTCCTCCTCCCAAGGGGGGTCCTTCCCCCCTTGCAACAGGACACCGAACGGTTAATGCACCACCCACCGCCTTTGAATTATGAGGTGGCCGATTGGACCAGGAAGCACAGCAGAGACGGCCTTCCCACTCGCAGGGAGACCCCGGAGAGCAGTAACTCTGCACGCACCTCGGTGGGGTGGGACGGCCCGCCCGGCCGAGCCGGTCCTGGGGACCGTGCCGGGGCCGGCGTCTGTTCCAGCCCTGCGCAGACACACAGGAGGCTTTGTCACCTGGCCTCTGCCGTCCACCCGGCCCTGGAACCTCAGCTGCCCACCCCGCCCCGGTCACCGTGGAGAGTTTCCTTTCAACGTCTCTGCCAATCCATCAAGATGCAGCCACCGCTGTGAGCCCATCGGCTCCACGGAAAGGAGAAAAGGAATCCCTCGCCACGGCGATTATTTATCCTGGCCTGAACTTCGGGTGACCTTTCCCAGTGGCACAGAAGTTGCCGTCGGGAGCACCTTGGTGGGCGGGATTCTTGAGCCCCCTCTCCTTTTAACAAATACTTCCTTTTTCTCTTTCCCCCGCTACGTGACCCTCTTTTGCAAAATATTCTTTTGCAAAAAGATCTTTGGGTGATTCATAAGTCATGATACGAGTGCAACATTGGCCCAGCCAGAGAGCAGATCTTAGGTGAAAGGAGTCCTCCAAAAAAAAAAAATAAAAACTACTGTGACCTTCTGGGGATGGTTTTGGAAGAAAACCTGGGCAGATCCCCACGGGCCGGCTTGTCCTACGGACACAAACAAGGGCTGTTCTGCACGGAGGGGCCCGCCCTGACCCGGGGAAGGTCCGTTCCAGTCCTGCACCCTCCGCGGCGTGGGAGTCTGCACCTCCCGGAATCAGAGCGCGGTCCGGGGCCGTCGCCAGGGCTCTGCCGGGTGTAACTCCCCGCGTGAATTTAACGGGACCTCGGGGACGCAATCACATAAATCTCATCACGAGACAATATACTTTTTATTTGCTTGAATTTTATTTGTATTGGTAAAACTGACCCGAAACTGACACAAGTTTATTAGAAAAAGGACTCCGTAAGAGCAGGAGGGCCAGTCTTCTTATTTAAGATGGATGTGCCAACTTCTAGTATGATTAGAGAAATGGATAACTCACTAACATCTGTGCAAACTACAATAAAAAGGGATT
Organism: Lepilemur ruficaudatus; assembly: GCA_963574885.1. NCBI lineage: Eukaryota > Metazoa > Chordata > Mammalia > Primates > Lepilemuridae > Lepilemur > Lepilemur ruficaudatus. The sequence goes on along the minus strand of CAUYRT010087828.1, from coordinate 9,147 downwards.
TAGTGTTACCCCAAGGAAGGCGACGGAGGCTGTCTGTCCATTAAACGCTTTATTACAGCGCCAGCAGCTTTTCTCTAATTCAGTTATTCCTGCACGGTGCTCAGCACTCCGACTGCCTGTCAACCCACCAGACAGTGCTCGGGGCCGGGGAGGTTTTGTGCAAGGTAGGTGACAATCAAACGAGCCACCAAGAAGAGAGAGGTGCCTGACCCTCGTGAGGGATTAACTACAGAAAGTGAGTGTGATCATGTCACACCATTACTTAGAATTTTCACAGCCAATTTCTGAAAATATGAGATAAGTTCTTAAAGAGGCAGCTGTCTCGGGAGCTCGGCAGACCCGGTGGGGTTTTGTCGCAGGCGGCTCGGCGGCGGCGGCGGCGGGGAGCCCGGGGAGGGAAGGGGACCCTTCCGGGGAAGAGGGGGCGGGCAGCGTCCGCGTCAGGCTTAACCCCGTGGAGGTCACCTTAGAGCCCGGGGGCCCTGGAGCGATCGGCTTCCGGGAGTGATGTGGCCAAGACGGAAGGAGATGGAGGGAGCCCTGTGGGATCGAGATGCCCTTTCTCCCTCCTTCCCTGGGTGCCGGAGTCCGGCCTCTCCTGGGGGAGACTGGGCTGACGGTCCTCACCCTCAGGGGACCACATCAGGCTTCAGGGTCACAGGAAGCCTGGCGAGGTGGGCTGAGATGCTTGCGCCCACTTGTCACCGGTATGAAATGCCCCCTTCCACCTTCCCGTCCCACCCCCTGCAGCCACCAACTCCCCGACGTCATCACGGGCGTCCCCAGGAGTCCCTCTGCCCCTGTGGCCGCAAGGAGACCCGGCCCCACAGCACCTCACAGTCCGGCAGCCGAGCAGGCCACACGCTTTTAAAACGCACTATCTGCTCGTCACAAATAAACCTGAAATGTACGTTTCCAAGTCCGGCAAAGGTAGATAAGCGCTTCAAGGAAGCAGGACACATGTTAGGGCCAGAGACAAATCTAGTCCTCATCAGCAGGTGAGCGCTCCGCAACACGGAAAGGGGCAGGCTCCGCACCACTGTCTTTCGGAAGTGGGGCTGGGACCGGGGCCCCAACGAAGTTACGCTTTCGGGGACTCCGCGCACAGTAGGGCCTTTCTGAGAAGACGGACTAGAGATGGGATTTCTTCCTTCGCCTCCGTATGTTTGAGTGAGAAAAGTAAACCACGGACCTCTGAGCTCGGTTCTGCTGAAGTAATCTGCCGCCACCTGAATCTAATTGAAATGATTCATTATCAAATTTAGTGATGTGCTTAATGATTTGGTATTTCTCTCTCTCAAAATCACCCTCCACCCCAGCCAGCCTGGGTAAAATTACTCTCGCCTTCAAATCCGAGGGAATGCCGGGAGCTGGGAGAACAGCTAATTCAAAGCACCGTCGGTCACTTTGAAGATGGTCCGACGGGGGCGTGTCGGGGTGCAGGTGGGGGACAGACGTTTATTGACGCCACCCAACAAGTCCAGCAAGGCTCGAACGCAGGCTGCCGGGATCCCTCCCGGGGCCGAGTCCTAAAGCAGATGCCACGGGTTTGCAGCTGCGTCGAGGAGCAATTTAAAAAGCAGGGGAAGGAAGGAGGAAGCAGGTTCTCTTTCCAGAGCTGAGCATGTTTTATGTTTGCTCAGTGGCAGTCTGTTAAGGAGATAGCTTCGTTGTCACCGAGCACAGTCACTAGAGACACCTTGGAAATTCGGACCCCCTCGCTAGAATCGGGGCTTAAATAGCAACTTAATTTACAACACCTGCAGAGGCGGATGGCATTTTTGCTCTAAGGTAAGGTCGTCCCGGTACGTACCCCTCCCGTCGCTCCCCTTTCGAACGCAGAGAGGCGTCCTCCCTCTGTTTTCAAGTCACCGATTACTCAACTGCTGAAACGTAAGCCACGTGCGTACGTGGGCACGCTGGCGTCCGCCGCGGAGGCGTGTTTCCGAAAGGGGGCTCTTCTGGGTCTGCGCCCGCGATGGAGGAGTGCAGAGGGGGCGCACCCCGGAGGAGCGCGCGGATCATCAGATCGGAGACAGATGCCGCCTTCTCTCAGCGGCGTGGAAACGGCGAGGGGAAAAAGGTGCCCGCACGTAATGTACGTCACTGGTGTCGTGTTTTTTTTTTTTTCTTTTTCCCTTTTTGCTGCTGTCATTTTCATGCATGCCATTGTTGCCGTTATTATCCAGGATGCGATCTCGGGCGGCGGGCAACGCAGGCTGGATAGGAGCACGCGCACACACCAGCCAATGGCAGACCCACAGTGCTATTTCTGCCTCGCCAGGTGCTGCCTCGTGGGAAATATCCTCTTTTTTGGCAGGCGCGCGGAGCGCTGCGCTATCTGTCATTCTCATTAGATTCGAGCTACAGCCGAGCCAAGGAGACTTGGTTCTACATATGCGCTCAAAATGGCCAGGCTGCGATTGTCCAAATTCACCCTTTCGGGATCAGATTACTCAACCGCCACCGGAGCTGGAGCTGGAAATCGGAGGAAGCAAAAGCCCCTGAATTCCGTCTGGAGAGCGGCAAACACGGCGAGCTCCGAAGACCGGAGCCTGGTGTCGTGACCGTCTCCAGGGAGCCGCGGAGACGCCGGGTTCCACCAGCAAGCCCGACCTTTCCCAGCATCCTTCAGGCAGGGATGGAAGGTGTGCTCCGCCCAGATTTTGGCACTGAACAAAGAAAATCCAGTCTCTTTCACACCCCTCTGTGCCTCTCAATGGCCTTCAGGGATGCCACAGACTTTGTAGACCTTGCCCTGGCTTTGCAGACTTTGAGCCCTGTAGAACGAGGTCCACTGCTCGGTACATCACTGGACAGTCCGGGTGGCCTGACAGCCAGAGAATTGTAGGGGAGAAAGAATCCAACCGTAGTCAAGTGGAGACTCCCCACAAGACCCCCACCTATTTTATAAATTCAATCTTTTCACTTGAACATGTGCAGAAGACACATTGCAAAATTAGACCCTAAAAGAACATAGACATTCCTGGTCCAGGGTGCAGGAAATGAGAAAGTCACGGGGGTGGGGAGGACGGTTACCGTACCCAGGGGGACTTTGGTATTATTTTAAGCAGACATTGGAAAAAAGAAAAAAGGAGGTCAAGTAGAGAATCGACTCTTACAAAGCAAAAGGCCGGTGGGAATGTAGGATCGTGTAGTTATGGTGGAAATAGTACGGCAGTCGCTCAAAATACTAAACAGAGAATAACTGTGCGATCTGGTAATTCCACCGTCGGGGCTACCCGCCAAAGAACTGGAGGCAGAGTCTTGAAGAGCCATTCATAGTTGCACACCTGTGTTTACAGCAATGGTATTTGCAATAACCAGAGGTGAAAGCAACTCGAGAGCTCACTGATGGCTGAGTGGATAAGCACGATGTCACAGAGGCAAATCAGAGCGGTGGTTCGCAGAGGCGGAGGGGAGGGGAGACCCAGAGGTTCGTTTGATGGGTGCAGGTTCCAGCTGTGGAAGACGCAAGAGTCGCAGAGGTGGATGGGGGTGATGGTCGCATAACATCACGAGGGCTCTTAATACCACTCAGCTGTGTACTTAAAAATGGTTAAAATGGAAAATTTTATATTATGCGTATTTTGCTACAGTCAAAAGAAACATGGGTTTGTGTCTGTTCCTGGACACACAGGGTCAGTGACTCTGTGCCCCAGCCACACCAGGAATGTGACATTGTTCCACACTGTCATTGAGGGGGAGCCCTCGGCCGCGCCCCCTTTGAGTGACGTGCGAGATTCCAAAGACGGGTTCGGTTATGCGATGCACGCCGCCCCGCGATTGCCTTCATGCTGGAGCGGAGCCTTCACACACCAGCGTGGCAGAGAATTTCCAAGGGGAGAAATCCAGGGAGGAAAAAAACCATCTGAACGATGGAAGTTTTGGCAGATCAGCCACGGGCGGCAGTTAGCCGTTTTTCACCTGTGCCGCTAACATGCGTCAGTTAAGTGGCAAGAAAGCAAGGGGCGAGGTAGCATGAGTGTTTTGGAAGCCACGGAGCACCTTGGGTCCGGGAGTAGCAACACTGGCAAGAAGGTCGCCATCGCTGGGTGGGGGGCAAGTGGGATGAACGTTTCCTTAGTCAGCTCAGGTCCCCGTAACAGACACCACAGACCAGGGGGCTTACGGAACAGGGGTTTGTTTTCCCACAGTTCGGGAGGCCGGAAGTCCGGGATGGGTGCCAGCGTGGTCAGGTTCCGGTGAGGGCTCTCTCCCTGGCTTGCAGACGGCCACCTCCTTGCTGCGTCCTCCCATGAGGGGCAGAGAGGAAGCTCTGGAATCTCTTCTCTTCTTACGTGGGCACTAATCCCGTTAGACGGTGACTCCATCTAATCCCAATCACCTCCCAAAGGTGTCATCTCTTGATACCCTCACGTTGGGGGGTAGGGCTTCAACACATGAATGGTCCAGTCCATAACAAATGTGACTTTTGTCTTCGCCCAACCATTCCTCCTGTAGCTGCAGAGAGAACGCCACACCCGCCTTGCTCTCAGGCTCAGTGGTCCATCTGCTCCCACCCGCTGGAACTCTCTGGGTTCAACATCTCCCTCACGCCCCCAAGTCCAGCTACGCGGCAGAGATCATTTTATAAAGAATAGGAAATTAAGAGTAACCTGCAAAATACGTGATTTAAAAAAAAAAAGATGCTTCCCTACAGGAGCCCTGTTGTCCATTAATTGCACCATATTTTGAAACAAAGTAAATATGTTTTGTTATTAAAAGAAATGCATTCTTGCGTTTTCTTTCAACTACCGCCACGTTAACGGGAGGGAAGTAAGGCGATCCGAAAACATTTGAGTGAGAGGCTGTACAAACAAACTTTCCCGCTGTATTTCGGCACGTGAGGCTGGAGTTATTGAATATGCAAATTGCCTTATTAGAAGAAGAATGATGTCTTTTTCAGCAATCAGTTTAATTACAGTGGAACCCTTCAATAGAGAAATCAACTTGTTTTGCAGAGGAGAAATTCTTTCAGAAAGGGAATTTAGGTATAAGAGATCAAAATTGGAAAATTCACGCTCGGTAGGAAGAGTGGTCTGGGAGCTCTGAGGGAGAAGGAAGAGAGAAGCTGGTGACCAGGTTGGTGGCCTCACCCGTGGCTGTCTGAGCCTCAGTCTACCCACCTGCCATGTTCCCGCTCTAAAGTTTGCAGGAAGAAAAGGTGGAAAGGTGTTTGTCCAACTTGTGTGAGAGGATCGATAACTAACGCCACACACTCCCTTGTTTGGCCACGGCAGCAGCTATGGAAGATCTCTGGTCCCCATTCTGGTCTGTCATGGGGAAAACAGGTGCCCAGGTGAGCCGAGTCCATGTCCCATGGGAGCCCTGGAAGGGGGTGGCAGAGCCAGATTTAGGGTGGAGGTGTGAAGCCAAACTTTTGAGTTTAGTCTCAGCTCCACAGAACATCAACTTAGTGACCACAGACAAGCTGTTCATCATCATTCACCCTCAGCGTCCTCTTCTATCAAATGGGGGAGATAACGTTTGATCTTCATAGGATGGTTTTGAAATTTATAGGAAAAAAAAAAAGAAAACCCAGCAACAGTTTAGTATAACACTTGGCACATAGCAAAGCTCACTTAATAGTATTAGGTTGGTGCAGTTTCAGACCGTGACTTTTTAATCATTTAACTAAGCTCGGATACATCTTTATTACCCAAAATAGGAACCAATACAATCAACACAGTTTGGCCAACGAGAAACACGTCTGTTTATCTCTGTAGCGTAAAAATCCGTGCTCCGGGATTCGTCGAACTCTCGGGAAGCGTTTTCTGCATCCCGCTGGTGGTGGAAGCCGTTTCCCGGCAGAAAGTTGCCGAGATGCTGGAAGCAGCGGTGGGCGGTGGGCGAGAGGTCAGGAGAATACGGCAGATGAGGCAAAATGTCGTAGCCCAATTCGTCCAGCTTTTGCAGTGTTGGTTGTGCGACGTGCGGTCGGGCGTTGCCGTGGAGAGGAAGTGGGCCCTGTCTGGTGACCGATGCCGGCTGCAGGGGTTTCAGTTTTCCGTGCATCGCCCCAATTTGCGGAGTGTACTTCTCAGATGTGACGGTTTCGCCAGGACAAAGGCGCCGGGCTGTGGCCCAGGTCGTCACCTCCCCAGAGCCGGACAGACACAAGATCAGCTTCCTGCACAGAGAGGCAAGCCCTGGCCCTGAATCCTCACATCAGGCTCTCCCATTGGCACGGATGGTTTTGTATTTTGTTTTTAATTTTTATTAAAAAAAAAAAGGAGAAGCTGTCTTCAAGTGTTAAATGTTATGTGCATAAATGCTACCAAAACTGTGAAGAAAAATGCCCCTGCCTGTGACTTCAGCTAAAATCATCTCTCCCAAGTTGTCATTTTTTTATTTGTTTGCTTGTTTTTTTAAAAAAACAAACAAACAAATTTTAGATAAAATGATTGGTGTGGGATGATCTTCCTCTGGGGACTCTCCATGGAGAGTTTTTGGGGTCAGAGCTAGACTGTTGGAAGTCGAGGTGGAGCAGGGCTGTGCCCCGCAGGGGCTCCGGGGGGACACCCAGTCCTCGCTGCTCTGGCTCCGGGGCTGACCGGCTGCCCCCCGCGGCGTTCCTTGGCTCGTAGCTGCGTCGCTCCAATCCCCGCCCTGTCTTCACGTGGCCCCCCGTTCTGCGTGTCTGGGGTCTACGCTCCTCTGCCTCTCTCTTGTAAGGACACACGTGGCTGCATTTAGGGCCCACCTGGGTGCTCCAGGGCCAGCTCCTGCTCTCAAGACGCCCTCACCTAGGTCACAGTTTCGACGTATTCAGGTGATGCTCACAGGGTGTGGGGATGAGGGAGCAAATACATCCTCTGGGGTTGACACTTTCCACGTGTCTGCCAACCGCAGCTACTACCCAGTAACTGGGGGCCTCAGGCCAGGGATTTTGGCATCTGATACTCACAGAAACCCCAGGGTCAGGGGCTGTCGTTGCACCCGCAGGATGGGGAGGCGGGGACAGAGCTGGAGAAGCACCTGCTGTTCCCAGGGACAAGGAGACAAAGGTTTAGAGGCTCCAGTCGTCCACCTCTGGCTTCCCCTCACCCACGTGTGTAGTCAAACGCCGTGGCCTGAGCTCTGGTGAGAGTGGACACACCGGGGGGTAGCAGGACTGGACCCACAGCCAGCTCCTGCCTCGGTTTCCTCACAATGCCAGCCTCCCAGCAGGGACGTCCTGAGTGTTAGAGGAACAACATGTGAAGACACTAAGCTTCCCATCGATGTCCCATCCATGACAAGTATGATGGGTCTTTTTGTTTAATTGGACAAACATTTCTCTGTCCCTCCTGTGTGCTAAGCCCTGGGTGGTAGCAGCAGTTTGCAGAGAGAGCTGTTGGTCCCCATACCCTGGTTTCTAGTACTAGCTGGAGTGGTGGTAGTACCCGGGGAAAATGCCAGGTATTTTTCTTTTGTCCCCTCCTGCTTGCCACAAGGACACATCGAGAATATTCCATGTTAAACTCTGGGGCAAAGAAGATGCTACCATCTCTGCCTTTCTCTGCAGGGTCTCACAGGGCGATGGGTGCAGTAGGAAATTGTGTCCCAGGGTGAGAAGGATCATCAAGAGGTTGTCATCCAGACTTCGGAGGAAGAGGAGGTGAGCGATGTCCCCTGTGAGAGGTGATGCTTGAGCTGAGTCCCAGGGGATGCGAATATTGGGTGCCTGAGCTCTAGGTGCCAATAGATGATGGTTTGCTCAAGAAATGTGCACGGACACCTTGCATCTCTGGGGATGGTGGTGGCGGATGTCAGGAAACACGGTGGCTGATTACACCGCAAGAGCCCTGCATGGGGATGGCGATGATGATGATGATAATGGTGAGCATGATGATTGGATAGTGGGGTCCCAGCAAGAAATTCAGGGCACACCAAAGGGTGACAGGAGAACTTAATGATGGGAAAACTCATGACAGTGTGGAAAGGGACCAAGAGAAAACAGCAAGAGATAATGAAACACGCAGGACTAGCAGCCAGGGGAAACCACTGCCACGCTATGGCCTGAAGGCCAGGGAGGAACAAGGACTAGAACCTAGAGAGAGCTGCCACACGGGGATGGGGCATCTGATGAGAGCTTGTTGCCTTCAGCAGAAGACTACAGCCACTGTTAACCTGTGGCATGAAAGGGAGAAAGCTAGGAGAATAAATACTCTGACTGCCTGCTTACCTCCTTCTCTTGTGGGGGTACCCATTGGCCACTCCCAACTAGAAGTCAGAAAACAAGGGTGTCTGTGGATGAAGCCCATGCCTGCCAGCTTCCTGGGGTTCAGGGCAGGGTAGAGAAGGATGGAGAGTAGATCTGGAGGGGCAGAGAATCCAGCCTGGTGATGAAGACCATGATGATGGTGGTGGTGATGATGGTGGTGGTGGTGGTAATGATGGCGGTGGTGGTGATGATGATAATTGTGGTAGTGATGATAATTGTGGTGGTGATGATGGTGGTGGTGGTGATATGGTGGTGATGATGATGGTGGTGGTCATAGTTATGATGGTGGTGGTGATGATGATGGTGGTGGTAGTGATGATGATGGTGATGGTGATGGTGATGATGGTGGTGGTGGCGGTGATGATGGTGGTGGTGGTGATGATGGTGGTGGTGATATGGTGGTGATGATGATGGTGGTGGTCATAGTTATGATGGTGGTGGTGATGATGATGGTGGTGGTAGTGATGATGGTGGTGGTGGTGATGCTGGTGGTGGTGATGATGGTGGTGGTGGTGATGATGGTAGTGGTGGTGGTGGTGGTGGCGATGATGATGGTGATGATGGTGGTGATGGTGATGATGATGGTGATGATAGTGATGATGATGATGGTGATGATGGCGGTGATGGTGATGGTGATGATGATGGTGATGATAGTGATGATGATGATGGTAGTGATGGTGGTGGCGATGATGGTGGTGATGGTGATGATGGTGGTGATGGTGATGATGGTGATGATGGTTATGATGATGGTGGTGATGGTGATGATGGTAGTGATGGTGATGATGGTGATGATGGTGGTAGTGAAGATGACGATGGCGGTGGTGGTGGTGGTGATGATGATGGTGTTGATAGTGATGATGCTGACGATGGTGTTGGTGGTGGTGATGGTGGTGATGATGATGGTAGTGGTGGTGGTGGTGGTGGTGATGATGATGGTG